>JAQIWK010000131.1:0-23043 GCA_034695265.1 Dissorhina ornata | reverse complement strand
ATACATGTTTATTTGATTCGCGTTATACATGGTTCGCGTTATACATGACATGATTTGATTTTAACATAAATTTTTCACTTCGCGTTATACACAAGGTCGCGTTATAGTCCGAAAATTAGGGTATGTTCATCAATCAAACGACCCAACAGTTTGTTTCAGTACAGCATCAAAATGAACTCAAACCACAAATAAAACTTATATATAAATATAAAATGTATTTTTCAAATCCTATTTTCCCTACAAATTACTTTAAAAAATTAGATTTGACTTATTATTTGCTATATATTAATGGTTTTATTATAGAGAAAAAATGAGAAATTCCAAGTCATTTAGTTGTTATAATGTTTTCAAATACACTAATAGGTATAGAAAGGGAGAGAGAGAGAGAGAGAGAGAGAGAGAGAGAAAATGTATCGATAAGAATGCGAAACTCTTTTCACACGAATTGATTTTCAGTATATATTTTTGGTGTAATTTTTTTGGTATAGAAATTATAATTTGATTGAAATTTTGATGAATGAATCCTTTACTTCAATTGAATATAAATATGAAAATAAAAAACCTTTTTTTTATTGATTAATGTCTGAACCGTAAAAATGATAGATTAGAAGAAAGTGCTAAAAAAACTCGATTTTGAACACATATTTAGTAACAAATTTTCTGTAAATTTAAAATCAATTTTTTATAATTAATTTTTAACAAAAATTAATGCCCAAAAAAATTCAGTAATAAACGCTTGATTTGAGAATATTTTGCTATAATTATGAAACTCTTTGATTTTAAACAGGATATACCGGTAATCCAAAAGTCAGTTGTCTGGGTAAGTTGTATAGACTTATTTTTTGAGTCTATTAATGCAAATCAATATAAATAATATAATACAATATGAGATAATTGAATGCCATATGCCATTGCCATTGTAGACGTTGACGAGTGTCCGCATTCATGCGGTGCAAACACTCACTGCCAGAACACTCTCGGAAGCTATTTATGCGAATGTAAGTTCGGTTTCATTGGCGATCCCTACCTATCAGCCGGTTGTGTCGGTAAGTCTCACATAACACTCCAATGAATTCAATTAAATTCATTCACAACTAACTAACTCATGAAAAAATACTATACAAACCATTATAATTGTGTAGACGATGACGAATGCCTGCGTCCTAACTCTTGCGGTCTCAACACTGAATGCTATAATACTGTCGGTTCCTATCAATGCGTGTGCAGCGCTGGTTACACCGGCGATGCCGCACTTGTTTGCGCCGGTATTTACATTTTAAATTACATTTTAAAATAGTTTTTTAATTACTTTATTTGGGTTGCTATTATTGCGCCATAGATATCGATGAATGTCTACAGAATCCGTGCGGTTCGGGCGCTGACTGTTTAAACACTGCCGGTTCCTACCAATGCCAGTGTCCCGACAAATACGTAGCGCGCGGTACACCTGATTTAGGCTGCGATAGGGCGGCCGTAGACGTGTCCTGTAAGTTTGACTTTGACTGTACTGAAAACGCCGGGTGTGTCGACGGTTCCTGTCGTTGTAGAATTGGATACCAAATTAGTGGCATTGAGTGCATAGGTATGTCAATTTGAAATATGTATTCATTAGCTAATAGTTTAAATATAGTTATTATAAATGATTAATATTTATGAATCAAATATTGCATTTAAAATGAATGGTCTCATCAGATGTGGACGAATGCAAAAATAGAAATATTTGTGGTTTGAATGCTAAGTGTCTGAACGCTGAAGGGGGCTATGAGTGTGAGTGTAGACCCGGTTATGAAAAGATTGAGTTGACGTCTAAGAGCCGATGCAGAGACGCTAACGAGTGCTTATTCGGACGATTCCCGTGCGGATTGAACTCCAAATGTATTAATACGGACGGCAGCTATAAATGTATTTGTAAGGACGGCTTTATAGGGAACGCCACCACCGGTTGCAAATGTGAGTCAAGTGGTGATTGTAATTAATAATTATTTAGTTTAATTAATGTGAATGCCTGTACCCCTGTCTACAGCTCCCTGTGATGGAGTAAACTGCGGATCGCACGCCAATTGTCAGGTGAATGGCATCGAAGCGGCCTGTGTTTGCGATCAGGGCTTCACTTTCGATCCCAACAATATAGCGCTTGGATGTGTCGGTCAGTGACCTCACGCTAAAAACTCATTCACTCTCTTAATCTCTCTCTCGCTCTCTCTTTACGTCTTTTTCTCAAACATCTCGTGTAATCTCTAAATATTTTTTTCTCGTAATAATAATTATAGACATAAATGAATGCGACTCTAGTCACGGCCCATCTGGCCTTTGTGGACAGGGAGCTGTTTGCACTAATGTGCTCGGAAGTCATCACTGCCATTGCCAACCAGGTTTGTAATACTCTCTCTATTTCTCCCATCACTCTCTCATTTACTCTCGCATTCTCTCTCATCCGTGAACTTGTGAACTCAATCATTGCATAACTATTTAGGATTTACTGGCGATCCGTTCCGTTATTGTGAAGATATTAATGAATGCGACCGAAGGTTTGGCCCATTCGGACAGTGCGGCGAGAACTCTGTTTGCGCCAACGATTTAGGCACATATCAGTGCTCGTGTCCGCCAGGATTTACCGGCAACTCTAGAGACAAATGCGTGGATATAAATGAATGTTCGCAAGTGTTTGGACCAAATGGAAAGTGCGGCTTTTCGGCCGTCTGCACCAACACCGTCGGTAGTTTTAGTTGTCGGTGTCCACCGGGAAGCCATGGCGAACCCTTCACTCGTTGTGTAATTGAAACCTTTTGTGACGCCAACACTGGTTGCTCTGGTAATGCCGTTTGCAAAACTAATCGTTGCGTTTGTCCGCCGCCATTCTTCGGCGAATCCTGCAAACGTAAGTCCAAACGACTTGTCAATCAATTTAGTAACGGTTCTCATGTCTAATGAATTGTCAAATCGACTCAACCTTTTAGACCCATGCGATCAGTTATTTTGTGGCGAACACGCGAAATGTGAATTGGACTCGAGTGGTAACCCTCTCTGTGCCTGCGCTGAAGGCTATGTTGGAAAGAGTAATAGTCTTCCCGGTTGTGTCGGTAATTAACTCTACATTATATTACATACCATATCTAATCTTGATTTTAATATCTAATGAGATTCTCATTGCAATAATTACTTTTTGTTTTTGTTTGTTTGTAAACTTTTTAAGACATTGATGAATGTCTGGTCAACAAACCGTGCGGACACAACGCTGTTTGTCGTAATACTCCCGGTTCTTACGAATGCATTTGTCCCCATAATTTCAGAGGCGATCCCTACTCCGAGTGCTCTATTGAAGGTTAGCTATCATTTATAAAAAGTAATGTTTTATTACAAAATATATAATTGAATTAATTATCACTAAATTAGGCAAAGAAAGAATTGACTGCTCCGACAGTAATCCATGTCCTATAAATGAAGAATGCATTACAACTAATAGAACTCATCAATGCGTGTGTAGGAGAGGTTACATAAGAGATGCAGTGGGCGAACAGTGCAGAGGTTTGACATAATTACTAGATTGACACAAATACATGATGTCATTAAGTGCTTAATTTGTTGTGATTTATCTGCAGACGTCAATGAATGTACCGAACTGACCAAATCTGCCTGCGGTCTCAACGCCTTCTGTACTAATCTTGATGGAGGCTTTGTCTGCCACTGTCCCACCGGATACACCGGAAATCCATCTTCTGTTTGCTATCCTGACTGTAAGAGTTTTAAAATTTTTAAAATTTAATTTTAAATTAATTATAAAATTTATAAATTTATAATTTAATAGTAATGAAATGCGAAAAAGACAGAGAGTGTCCAGGAAATACCGTTTGTATTGACGATATATACGATGGAAAACACTGTGGATGTCAGACACCATTTGTCAGAGAAGGAGATTATTGCATATGTAATTTAAAATATACAATACAAATGAATTCAATAATATATTTATAATGAATTAATTAATTTAGTGATGAGTCGCAACTGTTCGACAATCAATACTTGTCCTCAAAACCAAGAGTGCATTTATTCGGGTTCTGGCTATGGATACTGTATTTGTCCCAAAGGATTCACTTTAGAGGCCAACGGGTTTTGTCGCGACATTAATGAATGCGAAGAAATGAATGAATTTGAATTGTGCGGCTCTAACGCCGAGTGCATTAACCTTCCCGGCGGCTACGAGTGTCTTTGCGGTCCCGGTTATACCGGTGTCGGCAGAATTGGCTGCACCCGTATCTGTAAGTTTTGATTGATTTTCAAAATTACTGTTAATTATAATTAGTATAACATTTAACTAACTTAATTTTGTTTTTAAATTTGTTTGTTAGTCCAATCGTGCGACAAAGACCCACAATGTCCCACAAACCAGAAATGTGTCCGCAAATGGTGTGAATGTTTGCCACCATTCATACAAGTGGGCGATACCTGTAAACGTATGTTATTTTTGCTTTACATTTTCTATATAGTTATTAATACATTATTAATAATTTAATTTTTTCTTGATTAACGTATTTAGACCCGTGCGAGTGGCATCAATGTGGTCAAAATGCCGAGTGCAGTCTTGGTCCAAATGGCACTCAGTGTCGTTGTAAATCTGGATGTACTGGAAATGCCAACACAGGATGTCATGGTATGTTTAAACATTATTGCAAACTGTAAGGCTTTAACACCCAATATAACTAATTATATTAGATATAAACGAATGCACGTCCCTTTTGCCAATCGACCCGAACGGTCCGTGTGCTGTATCGGCCATATGTGTGAATGTTGTGGGAAGTTATAAATGCGAGTGCCCTCAGGGAGCCGATGGCGATCCATACAACTCTGGCTGTTTTGGTCCATCCAAATGCGAGAGCAACCAACAGTGTCCTGACGATACCGTATGCGACCGGCAGGCAGGCGCCTGCACAGACGCCTGTCACTCAGCCATTTGCGGCCAAAACACCGATTGCGTGGCCGTTAACCACGAGCCGCGGTGTCAATGCAAACCCGGTTATACTGGAAACGCCAACGATTTGATTCAAGGCTGTGTCAGTCCCTGTACTAATGTGTGGTGCAGTATCAACGCCCAGTGCATTGTCAATAGTGATAACACTGGCGTCTGTCAGTGTATGAACGGATTTAATGGCAATCCATGGGCTGGAGGAGGATGTCATCCCGACTCTGGCTGTTCGGCAACAAAACCTTGTATTGAAGATCAAGAATGCATTGACGGAAAGTGCATTGAAAGCTGTAGTGATAGTAAGTGTGGCGTCGGTGCCAAATGCGATCTTCACACCAAACAATGCAAATGTTTACCGTTTTTCATCGGCAATCCTGATATTTTGTGCGCACCTCCACTACCAACGCCGCCAATCTGTAATCCGGGTTGTGGTCTGAACGGTCACTGCACGTACTCAACACCTAATAAATGTGTCTGCAATGCAGGCTATAGTGGAAATCCATACAAAACATGTACATCAGTGCCGAAATGTGATAATATAATCTGCGGTCAGAGCGCAACTTGTTTGGAGGGAGCGACTAGTGTTGAGTGCATATGTCCGGCCGGACTTCATGGAAATCCATACCTCGGCTGCGAAGATGTCAACGAATGTCTTCAAGGAAATCCATGCGGAACGGGTGCCAACTGTATCAACGTTATCGGCAGTTTTCAATGTATTTGTCCGTCCGGTTTCATTGGTAATCCTCTATACGCCTGTCAACCACCACGAGAAGCCGGTATCGAAGATCAGATCAGTGGTATCGGTACGTCATGCTCTACAACATTCAACTGTCCGACGGGCGCCGTTTGCTATCGAGGGATATGTCATCAGCCAAATGCTTGCAAACATGATTCGCAATGCGAGACAAACAACGCTTGTAATTACGTTAACAAAGATGTTGGATACCAGTGCGTCGACCCGTGCGATAACACCCAATGCGGACCTAATGCCGACTGTATTAGCACTGAACACAAGCCATTGTGTTACTGCAAAGACTCACATTTCGGTGACCCACACGACATCGAGAAAGGCTGTACGTCTCGCTCAGCTCTCCCAACAATAGTGAGCTGTGCCGTAGACGATGATTGTGCCGATGGCTATGTCTGTCGTCAAACACCAGAAGGTGACAGAAAGTGCGCCGACGTATGCGCTGGCATTGAATGCGGCTCTAATGCTATGTGTCAGGCAATGGGGCGAAGACCTGAGTGTAACTGTAACGACAACTACGACGGAAACCCATATGATCTGAAAAAAGGCTGTAATCCTCCAATTTGTAGCGAAGATGGCAACTGTGCGACCGACGAAACATGCGTTCTCTTACCGCAAGGTATTCGCGACTGTCAGAGCGTTTGTAAGGACTTTCAGTGCGGTATCAATACTATCTGTCGTGGAACTGGTCACACCCCGTACTGCGAATGTCGACCAAACTTTGCTGGAGATGCCTATGACACTCGATTTGGATGCCAACCACTTCAGGTCACCTGCGCCGACGACACTAGTTGTCCCGACTATCAGGCTTGTCGTCGAACGGCTAACGGACTAAAGAATTGTACCGATATTTGTCTGAATGTCAGATGTGGTCTAAATGCTCATTGCGTGGGAAGAGGACATCAAGCAGTTTGCGAGTGTTTGCCCGGTTTTATTGGAGACGCCATCAGGAGTTGTCAAAAACCACCCCAACATTTGTGCGATAGAGACGATCAATGCTCTCACGACAAGACATGCGTTCTTACGGCTGAAAATATCAGAGATTGTGTGGACACTTGTTCCGGACAAGTATGTAGTGAAGGCGCTCATTGTATCGGCCGAAACCATAGGCCTCAGTGCGAGTGCCTTCAGGGCTACACACGAATCACTGGTGACCTGACCGGCGCCTGCGCTCCCAATCTCTGCCAAACAGACCGTGAGTGTAGAGAAGATCAAGTCTGTACGACAACCCGAAGAGGAGTACTCGATTGCGTTGATGTGTGTCAGACCACCAAATGTGGACCAAACGCCCAATGCGTTTCCATTGACCATCAGTCTCACTGTCAATGCAAACCTGGCTTCTTTGGAAGTGCCGAAGACCTATTAAGAGGCTGTTCACCTAAAGACATGTGTACTTCAAATACTGACTGTAAGACAAATGAAATTTGTTTACTTACCCAAAATGGCATCAAAGACTGTATCGATGGCTGCAGTACTAATCTGTGCGGACCCAACACCTTATGCACGACAAACAATCAATTCGTTTCGTGCGTCTGTAAGGAAGGGTATACTGGAAGGCCAGGCGATGGGACAGTTGGTTGTTATAAAATGCCCGACGAGTGCGACAGCGATGACACGTGTCCATCGAGCGCCGTCTGTGTGCGCGGACCGCAAGGTATCAACCAATGTAAGGACGCGTGCGAGCATTCACTCTGCGGTGAGAACGCTGTGTGCGCGGCCGGTAACCATCGGGCGCAGTGCACGTGTCGACAAGGCTTTGTCGGCGACCCAACACACATGTGCGTCAATCCAGACGAATGCAAGTCAGACGAAGAATGTCCTATTGATAGCGTATGCCGAACCGATACGGCCAACAGTCGCAAGTGCGCCAACGCCTGTCTATATGTCAATTGTGGCAAAAACGCAATTTGTAGACCAAATTATCACAAAACTCAATGCTTTTGCGCGTCTGGTTTTGATGGAGACGCTTACGATTTGATCCAAGGCTGTCAACCTTTGCGCCGCAATGTCTGTGAAGTGGACACCGACTGCCGTTCCACTCAAACTTGTCGTCAAATCCCGTCAGGAATTCTCGATTGCGTTGATGTATGCGAAGCGATCACATGTGGTCCCAACGCTGTATGCAAAGCGATCGGACATAAGTCCCAATGTCTATGTTTGGCCGGTTATATCGGAGACGCTGACAATGTTCTTAACGGATGTCGACATAAAGATACAAATGAATGCGAATTTGATTTTGATTGTCGCGAACCGACAGACGTTTGTAAACCAATGAACGATGGCCTTAAGAAGTGCTTCAACGCCTGCCAATTCACTAACTGTGGCACCGGATCTAATTGCGTGGCATCCAATCACACGGCTTTCTGCGAATGTATTGGTGGTTTCGTTAGAGACCAAAACGCTGTCTGCAAACCCAAGTCTAATGAATGTAATCAAGACTCTCACTGTCCGTCTTTCGAGACCTGCAGATCGAGTCCATTTGGAGCGTTGAAGTGCGCCGAAGCTTGCATTGACTTCACGTGTACACCAAACTCGCGTTGTATTTCACTGCAACACAAGGGTCAGTGTAAATGCGATCCCGGATTCACTGGCGACCCTCAAAGCAGAACCGGTTGCGTTCCGATCCCAATACACGGCTGTGATGTGGACACCGACTGCGCCAACTCTAACGATGTCTGTTTGCCCGACACTAACGGTATCCGTAAATGTGTTGACGGCTGTTCGCACTTTGAATGCGGCAAAAGTGCTGTTTGTATAATGATTAACAGACACGCCGAGTGCCGTTGCCCTCAAACCGGTCTCTACGTTGGAAATCCATACGACCAGAGCAAAGGTTGCCGAAGAGTCGAATGTATGACAGATCGTGATTGTGCGGACAACAAGGCCTGTTCCAATCAGAACTACTGTTTCGATCCCTGCATTAACGGATGCGGTGCTAATGCCGTTTGTGTAGCTCAGGCACACTCTCCTAACTGCCGATGTTTGTCCGGATACGCTGGCGATCCTTACTCTACTGGATGTGTTGCCATACATTTATGCGAATCAAACCCGTGTAACCCATTGGCTCAATGCGTTGACTCTCATGGCTCCTACACTTGCAAGTGTCCACCAGATTATATCGGTGACCCGTACGACAAGAGCGCCCGCGGCTGTCGACACCCTAACTCATGTGCAAATGGTAATCAAGACTGTCCGACAAACGCCGTATGTCTTCCCGACCCAAGCGGTGTATTCCTATGTAAGAACGCGTGCGAACGTCTCCAATGCGGTCTCAACGCTGTATGTGTGGCCCGCAATCACGAGGCGCAGTGCGTCTGTCCCGACAACTTCAAGGGTGAAGCTGGTCCTCACGGCGGTTGTACTCGAGTCTCACGACTTTGTTCATCAAATCCCGACTGCGGTGACAGTCAAGCTTGTGTTGACGGTCAGTGTCGGTTCGTATGTACTCTGGACACCGAATGCGCTTCGGGTGAGCGATGTTTAGACCATTTTTGCGTCAAAGCCTGTATAGTACACGACAGTTGTCTGCCAAACGAGGCCTGTGTATCCAAAGGGTACTGTAATATTGGTTGTCGAGACAACTCCGAGTGCGCGTCACACGAGGCCTGTATTCAGAACCGATGCCAAAATCCATGCGAAAACGTACGCCTTTGCGGACCAAACGCTCTCTGTTCAGTCGTCAATCACAACCTGACCTGCAGTTGTAATACTGGTTTCGAAGGCTATCCCACAGCTATATTGGGCTGCAGAAGAAAAATTGTCGACTGTATTGATAGCAGCAGCTGTCCTTCTGGTCACATATGTCACGGACTCATCTGCAAAGCTCCCTGTGCTGAGTGCGTTGAAGGAGAAAAATGTATTGGAAATGTATGCGCAATGACCTGTTCGAGTGATCACAACTGTCCCACCGCTGAAGTCTGCAGTAATCACATCTGCATTACAGGCTGTCGAGCGGACGGCGATTGCAGTATTAATCAAATCTGCGCTAATACTCAATGTATATGTGTTCCCGGATTTGAATTCAAGACAGGACTCGGATGTGTGGATATCAATGAATGTCTGAGCAATCCGTGCCATCAAACGGCTATTTGCGAGAACGTTGCCGGAAGTTATCGGTGTATGTGTTCAGAAGGAGAGATCGGAGACGGATTCACTGGCTGTCAAAACCCTGGTGAGTGTCCGCGAGGCGATTCTGACTGTCCGCACAACGCCGCGTGTAGAAGCGATTTGAACAGTATTTCCAAATGCGTCAACCCGTGCGACAACGAGCCGTGCGGTCCTCACTCAATGTGTGCGGTGGCCAATCATCAGGTCATTTGCAAGTGTCCCGAAGTGGGCTTCTATACTGGAGATCCATATAACCGATTGAATGGCTGTCAAAAAGTAGACTGTCTTCACGACGCCGACTGTCAATACGATAGACAATGCGTTAACTTCTTGTGCGAGAATGCGTGCGATAGTGTTGACTGTGGACCTCACGGCACGTGCGTTATCCGTGACAGACAGGCGGCCTGTCGTTGCGAACAAGGCTTTGAAAACAACGGAAGACTCATTTGTGTAGACGTAGACGAGTGCAGATTACACCCGTGCCATAACACAGCCGTTTGCGATAACATTCCCGGCAGTTATAGTTGCAAATGCCCGCACAATCTGGTTGGCAACGCCTACACCCAACCCGGTTGTCACGAACCAGATGTTTGTTATAATGGCGACTCTGATTGTCCCGATTCTGCCACTTGTATACTCGTAACAGGAGTTCCCAAATGTAGAGATCGTTGTAATGATCCGACTGTTTGCGGTGTAAATGCCAGTTGTTTGTCAGTGCATCACAAGCCTCGGTGCTCGTGTCCGCTAAACTACTTCGGCGACCCTTACGTCCGGTGCGAAAAAGTTGAGTGTTCAACGAGTTTGGACTGCAGTCGACAAAGCGATGTCTGCTATGAAAACAAATGCGTTGACGTCTGCCAAACATCAACCGCTTGCGGAGATAATGCCGTTTGTGTGCCACAGATTCACAGCTATACTTGTAAGTGCCGCGAGGGTTACTTCGGTGATCCAATCGCCGGATGTCGAAAACGATTGCCCTGCGATGCCGATGAAAACTGTCCCACATCTCAGTTCTGTTATGTTGACCATTACTGCCGCATATCCTGCAGTTCCCATAGAGATTGCAATCAAAACGAGAGATGCGAGAATGGAAAGTGCGTTCAGGTCTGTCAATCAAACACAGACTGCGCCGAAGACTATCAGTGCTATAACTGGAAATGCATTTCAAAGATCGAAAGCAAATGCCAATCAGACAATGAATGCGATGATCATATGGGCTGTAAGGCTGACCAAAGAGGACACAACGATTGTATTGATATATGTGAGAACATACTATGTGGTCGTAATGCCGGCTGTAAAGCACATAATCACCAACCAGTTTGCGAATGTATGCCCGGCTTTACGGGTAATCCAACTGATGATAAGCACGGATGCAAACCCATTGAATGTATTGACAATCAAGATTGTAAAGACAGTCAAATTTGCTCCAAATACAAGTGTGTCGATCCGTGTCAAGGAAAACGCATTTGTGGTGATAACGCTCTTTGCTCTGCCGAACAACACTCAGCCGTCTGTCGGTGTTTGGAGGGCTTCGAAGGCGATGCGTTGGCCGCATGTATACCAATCAACTATTGCGCTAAACAAAGCTGTCATCGAACCGGCATTTGTCGCAACAAAATTGGAGGATTTGAATGCGTTTGTCCCGCAGAGAAAAATATCGGTTCGCCGTATGGAGAACCCGGTTGTCGCGGACCAAACGATTGTCCAAATGGCAACTCTGATTGTCCGCCAAACGCAGTTTGTGAGCCCGACTTTGCCGGCAATTTGTTGTGTCAGAACCCTTGCGAGAGACCCCAAACATGTGGACCAAATGCTTTGTGTCGTATTGATAGTCACCAAAGTGTATGTTCGTGTCCCGAAGGTTTCGCTGGTGACCCACACGACCACCGAAGAGGTTGCGTTCGTATACCTGCCTTCTGTATTACTGATCGAGAATGTCTGTCGGGAATGGTTTGCGATTCTAGCAGATGTCGACCGCCGTGTCATTCAGAAAAGGACTGCGCTCTTCGAGAACTATGTTCTAATAATAGGTGTCTTTTGGGCTGTTCTACAGACGAAGAATGTTTGAGCGGAGAAATATGCTCTCAGAGAAGATGTCAAGTGGGCTGCCGTACAGATAATGATTGTCACTACAAGGAGGCCTGTCTACTGAATACCTGCAAAAATCTTTGCGATACTCCGACTTCTTGCGGAACGAACGCAATCTGTGATATGATATCTCATCAGCCGGTATGCAACTGTCCCACAGGCTTCTCAGGTGACGCCAAACTCGCTTGTAATCGAGTGATGCGAATGTGTCTGTCAAACAACGACTGCCCCCACAACTACTTTTGCTCCGAAGGCCGCTGTAAACCAGAGTGTGGATCAGATAAAGACTGCGCTTTGGGTGAGAAATGTTTCAATGGTTTCTGCGCTCTCCTGTGCCGACACGACACCGAATGCCAACACAACGAGATTTGTAATCAAAATAGATGTCAAACTGGCTGTCGAGCTAACAATCAATGCGACGACCATTTGATTTGTACCCGAAATCAATGTATGGATCCGTGCGAAGGAAGTGCCGCCTGCGGTCCCAACGCCTTATGCAATGTTGTGAATCAACGCATTAGCTGTCTCTGTCCAACCAATTTTGTAGGCCGTCCCACAGCCAACGTGGGCTGCATGAGAGAGTCGATCGCTTGCTCTTCAAACCTCGACTGCTTATTTTCGGGTCACTTCTGCGCTAACAACAGATGTCGACCCACTTGTAGCGCAAACAAGGACTGCGCTGTCGATGAGAAGTGCACGAACGGCAGGTGTCATATACATTGTACTAAAGATCGTGACTGTCCTTCAAGTGAGATATGCTTACAAAACATCTGTAATGTTGGCTGTCGTTCCGATTCTGACTGCGCTTCCAGTGAAGCCTGTATTAATAACCTCTGCATCGATCCGTGCGCTACACCAACCGCCTGCGGAACCAATGCTGTCTGCAGTATAAGCCAACATGAGAAGGTCTGTTCGTGTAAAGAGGGATCAATTGGCAACGCGTACGTCGAATGCGTCCGAATGATCACATCGTGCGGCGCTGTCAGCGACTCGTGTGCCATCGGAAGTCGTTGCGAAGAGTCCGTCTGTCGGGCGATGTGCCGCTCAGATAACGAATGTTTCGACAATGAAAAATGTATCGATAATCTCTGCAGTATTATCTGTACCACTGATGACGTCTGTCCGCAAGGATTTGTATGCGATGGTGGAAAATGTATGACTGGCTGTCGAGCAGATTCCGAATGTCTAACTCACGAGTCCTGTATAAACCGAAAATGTATGAATGTATGCGGGGGTCCAACGGCCTGCGGCTCTGATGCCATCTGTAATGGTGTGAATCATCAGCCGTTCTGCTCGTGTCCCACAAGATATACGGGTAATGCGAAGATCGCGTGCAGACGTATTGATTGTGTGGTTGACGTGGATTGCGGTACCGGAAAAATCTGTCAAAATTACAAATGTAATATTGGCTGCAGATCTGATGGCGGATGTGCCGATGACCAGAGCTGTATTAGTCTTCAGTGCACTAATCCTTGTCTATATAGTGGTGTCTGCGGAGAGAATGCTATTTGTCGTCCGAAAGCTCACCAACCGGTCTGTTCGTGTGCCTCTCCTTTTGTAGGCAATCCTATAATTCGATGCATTCTTCCCGCACAAGAGGCCATCTCTTGCAAGACTGATAACGACTGTTCGATCGACAAGTTCTGTATTCATAGGCAATGTATTACACGCTTCGAGTGCAGCGCCGATAGGGACTGCGCTGTCGGACACATCTGCGTTAAAGGCAAATGTTTCAGCGGTTGTCGTCGCGATGAAGACTGCGCTCTTGATATGACCTGTTTGTCACAGCAATGCCAAAGTCCGTGCAATTTCCGGGGCGCGTGTGGTATCAATGCCGACTGCGTACCATTCAATCACGGATCTAAGTGCACGTGTCCGCCCAACTACACCGGTAATCCCGATGTCCAATGTCTTGAACTGCCCACCTGTCGCAAGAACGATGACTGTCCTATTGGTTACGTATGTCAAGCCGGCAAATGTGCCGTATTATCGGGCTGTGTATCCGACAACGAGTGCCGTCCGTCCGAAATCTGCGAAAATAGCCGATGCGTCGACGGATGCAGAAGTAACAGTGACTGCGATTTCACCAAAGCCTGTATCAATAGATTGTGTCAAAACCCATGTAATGTGAAGATATGCGGCACTAACTCCCAATGTATTGCCATCAATCACGATGGTATCTGTCGCTGTCCCGAGAGCTATACTGGAGACCCAACCATATCATGTCAAGTAGAACAAGAGGAATGTTATGTAGACAATGACTGCGGATCAGAAAAGATTTGTGTCACCAATCGTTGTTTAATTGGATGTCGATCTGATACCAACTGTCCGTTTGACAAGTCGTGTACAAACCGAAGATGTAGTGACCCATGCAGTCAACAAACTTCATGCGGTTTCAACTCGTTATGCAAAGGTATTAATCACAGATCCGAGTGCTCGTGTCCGCCCAACTTCTATGGAGACGCAAAAGTGCATTGCATTGAAAAGGCGAGCGTTGAGTACGAGTGCGAAGAAGACAGTCATTGCGCGCCCGGAAAGGTATGCGAACATCACTATTGTGTGTCAATTCAGAAACAATGCTATAGCGATACGGCTTGCAATCCGGGAGAGATCTGCGATAACGGCAGTTGTCTTACCGGTTGTCGACGAGATTCGGACTGTACTTACGACAGAGCCTGTTATAACAGCAAATGCGTCAATCCTTGTTCAGTTCAAACGCCATGCGGTCAGAACGCTGTCTGTCAGGCAGTCTTACATCGACCCCAATGTCGCTGTCCATACACTTTCGAAGGCAATCCATACGACTATTGCAAAGCTATCACTAAAATACCGACTCAAGAGTGCGTAACCGATAAACAATGTCATTTGGGTTACCTCTGCGAACAAAATGTTTGCCAAATTGGCTGTAAATTGGACGTCAACTGTCCCAACGATAGAACTTGCCTTCAAAAACAATGTCTTAATCCTTGCGATTATCCGGACTCATGCGGAAGTAATGCTATTTGCACAACAGTTGGTCACCGACCAAGATGTTCGTGTCCTCCAGGCTTTACAGGCGACGCCACCATTCAATGTACTCCAGTTATAATACCCGTATGTCTTCAAGATGGTGACTGTGGAACGGGACAGATATGCGAAAACGGTAAATGTATTGACGCCTGTCGTACAGACGACACCTGTTCCTTTACAATGGCATGTATTGGTCAGCGATGTCAAGACCCGTGCAGTGTGTTTGGCGCGTGCGGTCGTAACGCCTTATGTCAATCGGAAAATCATAGAGCAGTCTGCAGTTGTCCGCCAGAGTTCAGTGGAGACGCGTCGGCCGCTTGTGATCGCGAAGACTCTCATCAATTGCTTAGTTGTGGCGCTGACCTCGAGTGCAGTTTTGGTTACATCTGCGAGTCGGGTAATTGTGTGGAAGGCTGTCGTAATGACGATCAATGCACTCCCGACGAGACGTGTTATAACAGAATTTGTAGAAATCCGTGCGAATACGCCAACGCCTGCGGTATTAACGCTGACTGTTCTCCTAACGCTCATCGACCGGTCTGTTCGTGTCACTCGGGCTTCATCGGTGATCCACACGTTGAATGCCGACCACTTCAAGATGTGAGGGAATGTCATTCGGACAATGAATGCGGTAATCGATTGGTTTGCGAGAACTCTCGTTGTATTATCGGTTGTCGCGATAGCCAGGGTTGCGGTTTGGAAGAGTCATGTATTAACGGCATTTGTCAGAACCCGTGCAGTATGTTTGGTGTATGCGGTCGTAACGCCATATGCAAGCCATTCAATCACACATCTCTCTGTTCGTGTCCGTCGGGACTCAAAGGCAATCCAAATGTCGTGTGCACTGAAGCTCCACCACAATGTCTAAAGGATAGCGAATGCGTTTTGGGACAGATCTGCGAGAATACTCAATGTATTTCTGGTTGTCGTCTCGATAACAACTGCCACGAAGACCGCTCCTGTATTCATGGCATCTGCCAAAACCCATGTCTACTACCAAACGCTTGCGGTGTGAATGCCAACTGTCAGCCCTTTAACCACAAACCTCGTTGTGAATGCATTAACAATTTTAGAGGAAATCCATTTATTAAATGCGAGCCAAGTATGAAACAATTGATTCACTTATTAAGTATCAGATAATTATTAAATTATATATTACTTACAGTTCCGGACGACTACTGTGAACAGGACGCGGCCTGTGCTTTGGGAAAGATCTGCGAAGTTAATCGATGCATTGGTAAGTTTGGGCACATTTCCATTGAACTCTATTTAATAAAATTTTATTTTTAATAAAATTAAGTTTTAATTTATTTGTTTTAATTGCTTGAATCAGAGGGTTGTCGAAATGATGCCAACTGTCGCTTTGAGGAGTCATGTATAGCCAAGAAATGTCAAAATCCATGCAATCTGTTTGGCGCCTGCGGTACGAACGCTATTTGTAAGCCATTAAATCACGACAGAGTTTGCACATGTATTGCCGATTTTACCGGCGATTCCAAAGTTTTATGCGAAAGAATATTACCGCCGCCCGAGTGTACGTCTGACCCGCAGTGTCCTCTCGAACACATCTGTCAAAACCAGCGATGCATTTGTAAGTATTTCGTTAATAACTAACAAATTAGCAGATAATTTATTATTATTATTATTATTATTACAATTATTATAATTATTATAATTATTAATTAACTTACAGACGGATGTCGAACATCAAGTTATTGTCCGACAGACAAAGCGTGTATTAAAGGCAAGTGCGCTAACCCTTGTGGCCATAGCGGTGCCTGTGGTAAGGATGCTATCTGTTCGTCGGCCAATCACGTGGCTGTTTGCAGTTGTCCGAGCGGTTTCAGAGGAGATCCTGATGTCGAGTGCAAAGGTTTGTTTCAATATTATTTATGATAAATTTGTATAAAACTAAAGTTTTATATAATATTTTTGTGTAGAAATTCCTCCCGAATGTAGAGGTGATGAAGATTGCGGTCTCGAACGGATCTGTTTGAAACAAAAATGCATTGGTATTGACATAATTTATAATTTGTTTTGTAAACAATGATTACTAATAATTAATTTATCAATTAGTTGGCTGTCGTATGCATAACAACTGTCCTTTCGATAAGGCCTGTGTGAACGGTTTCTGTCAGAGTCCCTGCAGTATAGGAGGCATGTGTGGAGTCAATACAATTTGTAGGGCCGAGAAACACGAGGCCGCCTGTTCATGTCTACCCGGCTATACTGGCGATCCTCTCAGACAGTGTACTAAAGTATCGGTTGAGTGTGAAGTGGATAAAGATTGCGGCAATGGTTACGTTTGTGCCAATCAAGAGTGCAAAGACATTAATGAATGTCTCAAAGAAAGAGTGCCATGCGGTCCCGGTGCCAGTTGTACCAATTTGCCTGGATGGTTCAAATGCTCGTGCCCTATGTCATTGGTTGGCGATGCCTACGGACCAATCGGCTGCAGAGCTCCACTACCCGTTTGTTTCCTCGATTCTGATTGTAAAGATGAACAGAAGTGCAATCCAGTCACTCAAGAATGCTATGGTTTGTATTAAATTTGTCATTATTGTTATAATATTTTAATAACATTTTATTATTTTAAAATAGATATTTGTTCGCGACCTGGAGTTTGTGGAAAGGGAGCCATTTGTAAAGCTGTCAATTCCAAGTCAGACTGTCATTGTCCGCCCGGATACCGAGGCAACCCATTCGTTGAGTGCTCTATACGTAAGTTTGATTTTAAAATAAAATTAATTATTAATATAAATATATTATTAATATAAATATGAATACTCGATCATTAGGCGACTCGTGTAGTAGTAGTGCCGACTGTCCTGGAAATTTGAACTGTTTGGGAGACTTCTGCAGTTGTCCCAAACCATTCCAACAAATATCTTCTTTCTGCATGTGTAAGTATTTTGAAATTGATTTGTACCAAGGTGTTATTTTAATATATTATACAATATGTATGAAATACAGTGTCAACAACAAGTGCTAACTGTTCCACAAGCAACCCGTGTCCTCAAAATCAAGAGTGTGTTCAAAACGGTGGCAATGATTTGTCCGGTTTCTGTATCTGTCCGCGAGGTTTTGTACTCACATCTGACGGCTTCTGTCGAGACATCAACGAATGCGATCAACAGACGTTTCCGTGCGGTCCCGGCGCCATCTGTACCAACACAATCGGCAATTACAAGTGTGTCTGTCCGCCAAATAGCGCCGGCGATCCTAACGGAGACGGATGTTTCGGTAAGACTATTGTATAATTTTATTGCTATTAACCAAATATTAATTAAATTATTTTTATAACTTTTTTAGCTGAAGCAACTAAACAAGAATGTCTACACGATTCTGAATGCCATGAAGACAAAGCTTGCATTGATTTCAAGTGTTTGAGTCCGTGCTTTGAAGACCACGAGTGCGGCCAAAACGCCATCTGTGCCGTTGCTAATCACCGTAAAGAATGCAAATGCAAACCATTGTATTTTGGAAATCCATATGAAATCTGTCGAAAACCAGTCGAGTGTGTGTCAGATGGCAACTGTCCCGGAAATCTCATTTGTTTGGCTGACAACAAGTGCGGCTGTCCTCTAGACTTTGAAAGACAATTGGATTATTGTTCAAGTAATTGATTTAAAGCTTTATATTAAATTACACTTGAATTGTATTAATTATAAAATTATAATTTGCAGAGAGGAGTCAAAAGTGTACGACAACTAACCCATGTCTGGCCAATCAAGAGTGTATATTCAGCGGAATTGGCGGCGGATTCTGTGTCTGTCCGCGCGGTTTCCGACTATCACTCGACGGTCTTTGCGAAGATATCAACGAATGCATAGAAGAGCCACGAGTGATATGCTCGAGGAATGCCACCTGTAATAACCTGTTGGGTTCATATGAATGCAAATGTTTGAATCAATACGAAGGAGATCCATACAGAGAAGGTTGTCGTCTTATTCCACCCCCATATAGAGGCTGTCGAGCAGATTCTGACTGTGCGCTCAACAAGAAATGCGAATTTAGTACTGGAGAGTGTTATGGTAAGCAATCATTTACTTTTGATTTATTAGTTAGTTATCATTAATTAATTGTAAATTGTGTTATTCAATGCACCCATAGATCCGTGTGCTGTAAGCGCTACTGTGGTTGGTTTGAAGGGATTTTTAGCGGCTGAGTACAAGTGCGGACAAAACGCAATTTGCCGAACAGAGAACCACCAGTCGGACTGTTACTGTCCTCCCGGACACGAAGGAAATCCATTCAAATTATGTTTCAAGAAGATTGTATGCGGTATTGATTATCACTGTCCCGGAAATCTTATTTGTTTGGATAGCAATACTTGCGGTTGTCCTCAAAACTTCTTCCGCGAAAACGACTACTGTTTTATAAAGTCGGAGAACTGTACGACAACTAATCCTTGTCCTCTCAATGAAGAGTGCGTCTACACCGGCAGCCGAAGTGGTTTCTGCGTCTGTCCTCACGGCTATGAATTGCATCCGAGCGGCGAATGTATAGATTTGAATGAGTGTCTGCACGTCCAGTGCGGCTCCGGTGCCATCTGTAATAACAAACCTGGAGGTTATGAGTGCAGTTGTCCCGTTGACTCTATCGGTGACCCGTATGTCAAAGGCTGTAAAGAGATCGATGGCTGTCGGGCTATCGATGACTGCGCTAATGACAGAGAGTGTGACTTAGGAAGCAAACAGTGTATAAGTAAGTTATTCAGCAATTGAATACATGTTTAATGGGATATTAACATTGGATTTTTTAATGTTACCATCAGGTCCTTGTTATATCTGTGGACCACATTCCGAGTGTACAGCCCGTGACCACAAAGCCATCTGCACGTGTCCTAAGGGTCGTATAGGAGACGCTTACGATAAGAATGTTGGCTGTTATGTAGAGCCAGAGATTGAGTCGCGAACAATACCGCCGCCGTCAGAGATTTTAGGTAATTATTTATACATTTAATGGCTGTTTGTATCAATTGTTGCTTACATTAACTAAAACTTGTTTTTCTAGTTATGTGTTTGGCTGACGGCGTACAAGTATCGGTCCAATTGGACAGATTTGATGGCATTATTTACGTGAAGGGTCACAGTCAAGACCCACAATGTCGAAGAATGGTGACCAGCAATGAAGGCGATTCTGTAGACTTCAAAGTGCTGTTTGGTCACTGCGGGCTCATCCATGTGGACGGCGAAGCATCATTTGTGTTGATCATTCAAAAACATCCCAAATTAGTCACATTCAGAGCTCGAGCTTATCATATAAAATGTGTTTACGATACCGGTGTCAAAACGATAACTCTGGGCTTCAATGTCAGTATGATTACCACTTCGGGTACCATCGCTAACACTGGTCCGCCGCCCACTTGTATTATGTCGATCTGCACTCTGGAAGGCAAAGAGATTAATAGCGCAGAGATCGGCGACGACTTACTGCTCAAAGTGGACGTTCAGCCGGACTTCATATACGGCGGATTCGCTAGAAGTTGTGTCGCCAAGACTATGGAAGACGACGGAGAGTTCCAATACGAGGTGACCGATGCCAACGGTTGCGCCACTGATCCGAGCATTTTTGGCAATTGGGAGTACGATCCGCACCGAAAGGCACTGATGGCCCGTTTCAACGCCTTCAAGTTCCCGTCGAGTAATAACTTAAGATTTCAGTGCAATATTCGGGTCTGTTTCGGGTCGTGTCCGCCCGTCAACTGTGACGGTGTTGACGCTTACGGTCGCCGTAAACGCCGTCAGATCAGTGATGAAGATCTAGTTCTTAGCGACGCTTTCAAAGAGGGCGCACTTCGGGAAGAGATTATGGTTCAGTCAAACGCTATCTTAACATTTGAGAAGCGAGACCCACAACCATCTCTGCCCGTACAGAGTGGCCCCAAAATAGAAGACATAGAGCACGTGTGTCTTCCCAAATTAGGTCTAATTATTTCAATGATATTAACCACACTATTAGCACTGGTAGCCGTGGCAGTGGCCATCTCCTGTTGGTTGATGGCCTACCGGCGCAAACCCAAACGCGCCGGACCACTGCCCCATCCGCCAGATTTTCCTAATCCATTATATACAACGCCAGAACCAATAGCCGAACCCTCACCCGACTATTATCCGACATCACATAATATGTGACTCAATAATTAGGGTTTCATATGACGGACTCTAATGTGAGCCCATATGTGATATAAGTCTTAAATCAAAGCCTAATTTATGAAAAAAAGTGTTCACTTAATTAATTTATCGCATCATTTCATCAACTCATCCCGTAATGTCATACCATATGTTCACATAATAATTCATCCATCCATTCGTCCTCCCATTCAATCGACCCGTCCTTATAATTATTTTAAATGAAATTCCGGTTCTGGTTATCGACTAAACAAAAAAGCAATCAACTCTCCATTTAATGGTTTAATTTAGGTATACATTAAGTTTTTGAAAAACAAATTAATTTATACTCAGATTTTGACCACTTTTCTGGTTAACACAAAAATAAATTAATAATAATAATTGTGTGGCAGAAGTGCCAAAGAATTTCATTCCACACAATACACGCAAATCTCATTTATTAGTTAAACTATTCAATTGATTATTTTAAACACATAATTGTCAACAAAATACAATTACATTTGTCTTTATGTTACTATGTATTTACATATATTGTTAAACCAGAAAACTGGCCAACTTCGGGGGCCCAACAAGAAAAAACAATCACTGTCTTACTCTAACTGCCCTTTTGTTACTAAAACAACTACTACTACTCAACAAACTTTACAACTTTTGTTTTACAAATTTATTTTAGTCTTTTTTTAAATCATTATTTAAATATTAAAAGAAAAAAATGTGAAAACAAATGTATTATTAATATTTAATTGTAACACAATTTACCGGTTCAAGTGATTTATGTGAAAACTATATGTGATTTGTTTGTTTGCTATTCGCGTTGTCATCCAAACTATGATTGATATAATTGTCCCAAAAATATAATATAATATATATATTTATAATAATTAATAAGTAATATAAAGTAAAAATGATTATTATATTTCTTACGGCAGCTAATTATGATGATAGCGAATAGCAAGCAATCGATTGGATCTGGTTTTGCGAGAGCTTAACACTACTTAACGGCTCTTTTTAATTTAAATTAATTTTTTATAATTTTTTTATTGCAATGCAATTTGCATTGAATTGATAGTGAAATTCAAAGGCAGCTATTATTTTGTAATTTTTTATGCTTTAATTTTATTATTTTTATATTTGAATAAAAAAATTATCTTTTCTATTAAAACTTGTTTATAATTATTTATTTGATTACTAATCATTGTTTAGTATTTGGTATTTAATATTGAATTTATGCAAAGATTTGATTTGCAAAGGTAGTTTCCATACTCATCAAACTGATCAATACTACTGTGCTAAACTTTTTTTAAATGTATTTTTACAAACCATTAAATTTATAATTAAATAACTAATTTTGTTATTGTGTTAATTCATATCAATTAAATAATAAAATATAAATTTATTTCAACTTACAAAGACTATTGTAATTATCATACATTTTGTATGTATAGGCTATTGTTAAAGACGCGTTCACATTTTGAATGCTATCAATACAAGTAAAGGATTTAATTAAATGTTTATAATTTGCTATAAATATACGTTAAATTTACTAATTAAACGGTTATATAATTTATACCAATTAAACACAAAGTATCAATCAGAACTAGAATAAACGACAAAATTAGAAAACTTTAAACTCTTTAAGAAATTTTATCAAAAAAACTTTGACTTTATTTCATCGCTAGAAGAATGGCTAAGAAATTGTCTTTTATTTTGATGTATTATCTCATTTTGTCGGCCACTTTGATGTCAATCAAAGCCAATGAAAGTGTAGGCAATGATACTCCAAAGGTATACGAGATATCCATCAAAGTACCACTCTTTGCAGTTCTTATTCTTCTGGTTCTGGCAATTATGGTTTGCATCGTTTGCAGTATTAATAAGAGCCCAATGCCATCACGCAATCAACCGGTTATTATCGCTAACACTAACCGCTCGGACATTGATTCAACTCATATGACGCCAGTTGTGATCACACCTTTGGTTAACAAACAACAAGATGT
>JAQIWK010000130.1:0-23048 GCA_034695265.1 Dissorhina ornata | reverse complement strand
ATCTGGCGTCATTCGATCTGGTGTCATTCGATCTAATGTCTTCGATCAAATGTCATTCGATCAAATGTCATTCGATCTGGTGTCATTCGATCTGGTGTCATTCGTTCTAATGTTTTCGATCTCGTGTCATTCGATCTCGTGTCATTCGATCTCGTGTCATTCGTTCTTATGTCAGGGAACGATATTATAAATTATCTAACGTCTTAAATAAGATATTACATAATATTGTGAATAATTTAATTTATAATTATAAATATATATATATATATATACAATTATATACAATATATATATATATATACAAATTAATTTTAAATTTTAACCGCAATTACATTTTATTGGTAATTTTATTTAAAATGATTAACTGATTTGAGTGACACCTAAATCGAAATATTTTATATTAGGATCTATTATTACAAGATTTAAAATCAAACGACTTTTGTTTAATTGTGTTTATTTAAAAAATGTCTTTAATCTATAGAGACAGAGTCAACATCAAACATAAAGTCTTGACTACATTTTTTTAAAGACTAAAAGCAGAATATTTATGAATTAAAAGTCTAATTTTAGATCAGTTTTAGGGTTTGATTTAACAGTACAGATGAATCAGAATCTGAAGTTCAGATGTCTGTAAAATGAGTTCATTTCTATTTCTGATCAAACATTTGTTAAATTTTATTTCAAACACAATACAAAAATATTATTTTGATTATTGACCCAAACTATTATCTGTAAATTGATTAATTAAAAACAAATAAATTTGTGGAAGATTACATTAATTATGACTTAATTGATTTCATACATTTCATGCACATGGTTTAATAGACAATATAATTAGATTAAATTCTATATAATAATAAAGTTCATACGGTGTATATCACTGATCAAACAATGTTATAAGAACTATTCAAAATGTATCATATGAATTATATGATAAACAATATATAATCTATATAATTAATAATTGTTAATTGCATTTTAATTTGAAAATTAATTATTCAATATAATAACAATTTACAATAGATTTAAACAATATAATAACTACCCAAAAAAATATGACATTAAATTATCATATAATATATGATTTATAGATTCTGTCGCTTATCTGCTTCATTCTGTTGCTTCTGGAGGCCGACCATTACGGCCGGTATTATTACTATTCGTATCCGTCGTCCGATATGTACTTGATATTAGTTTGTTTCGCTAATTGGTATACCATTACCATTATGTTAATATCAGCTCTATTGTCATTGGGAACGGCCTGTATTTTACCCAAGACCAGTTTTGTAAGACATTTATTAATATCTGTCAATGAATTTAATGTAACATATTTTTATTATATAATAAATAGGAGTTTATATTTCACTTCATTGGATTTATTGTATTCCTAATCGGTGGCCTATGGGTGGCGATCGGCGCTTTCAAACACGACAATCGTAGTGTCAAAGTACAGACATCGTGTGTAAGTTAACTGTATTTAATTGATCTTTAAATTTATTTATTATATCATATCATTTATATATAAATTAAAATTAAAACTTTTAATATTTTTTCAACAGATTTTGGCTCTTGTTTGCGGAATCCTTCATCTCGTTCACGGGGTCTTCTCTTACAGACTCTGTATTACAAATTGAGACACAAATTGACAAATAATACTCAATAATGCAACCAAAATATTGCTTTAATTATTCGGTGATTATTATAAATATATAAAATAAAATTTATGGGGTTTAGTAATAAATTAAAATATAATTTGCATATAACTTATAAGAATAACACAATAAATCAATTAATTATTAAAATAAAATTAGCATTGTGATTCAAACCCATAAAAATTGCATGTTTATAGTTAGACAAATTTTTATTATCGCTTTAGTTAATTGCTTTAAAAATACAATATTTATAAAACAAATATTTATAAAATGTTTTATTTTTTTTTGTTTTATTTAAATTATAGTCGGAATGAGAATACAATTTTTGGATGAATTTCTGAAATGAATGTATGATTCAATGGATTAAGTGATGGCTTTGTTTTTAGTTTCTACATTTAATCACTCGTTTTTAATTACCATTAACTTGTAATTTACGAGTTATTTATTATATTTAATACAATCAGTTATTTTATATTAATTTATTAGTTACACACACTTAAACATATACTTTTAATTTGCACTATTATTTATAAATTTATGTAATTTATAATTGGTTTATAGTAGTGTTTTAATCTTGGTCCTTTTTACTTATAAATCAAATAATATAATGAACTTATTGTCAATATATTTAAAGTGCTTTAAAAAATATAACAAATGTTTAATGTAAATGTGATTAACTGATCCGATCCAAGCCTATCGTGGTTTGTAACTAATTATTTGCCATTTTATACGGTATCTTAAGCTAATTGATCCCGGTCATTTGATGCAAACACTGCTACCTCCATACACACACTTACCCCCGCATCTCATTGTGTTTTAATTATTTATATAATATTTATATCGCTTATAAGCAAAAAAAATGTATACATTAAATAAAAGTAATTTATAAATTATAATATAATATATATATATTTAAATTGTTAATCAAAGTATTATAATACTCGTCCGTAAAATAAAATTACTAAAAATAATTTGTAACTAAAAATACTCGTGTAATTAAATAAGTTTATTTAAAATAAAATTATCAAAATTATATGAAATCATATGTTCTTGATTATAATTAATTAAATTATTTATTATTTTAAATTCATTATTATTTATTGAACTTTTATTTTAAATATTATAATAAAACTTTTATTATAAAAGTTATAAAACTTTGAATAAAGTTGTCATTTATGTATGAATTGCTACAAAAGTTTTGTTTACAAAAACACTAAACTTTTTGTTTTGATTGTAATTAAATTAATTGAAATTTTTAATTTAAAATCAATTAATTTATAATTAAATTAATGAGAAAATGAGTGAAAAGAGAGGCGTTTTGTTTGTCTGTTTGGGAAACATCTGTCGGTCGCCAATAGCGGAGGCCGTCTTCGCTCACGTGATTCGACAACGAGGTGTTGAGGACAAGTGGTTTACCGATAGCGCGGCCACTGGTATCGTAGTGTTGAGTTGGATATGACTATCAGTACTAATGATGTGTTTTGTGAGTACAGGTAACTGGCATTGCGGTCACCGACCAGACTCTCGGGCATTAACTGTATTGCGAAGACATGGAGTCGAGACCAATCATAGGGCCCGACAGATATGTGACGAAGACTTCACCAAATTTGAGTACATCTTCGGAATGGACGACAACAACATTCAAGACATTAATGATGTGAAGCCAAGTGGCAGCCGAGCCGTCATTGAACTGCTGGGCAAATATGATCCGCAAAAGCAGACCATTATTGAAGACCCGTATTATGAAAGGGGAGACAAAGGCTTTGAAACTAATTATGAACAGTGTTTGCGATCGTGTAATGCATTTCTAGATCAGTTTGGGTGATGTCTTTGCCCTCTTATTGTTGTGTTAATCATGTGATCAATAAATTTTTTTATTAAATACTAATACTTTTTATATTAGTATCGCATTTGTATTGCTATTAGAAATACAAACAAATGATTGTTTCGTTTTGAATGTCATTTCAAATCACATTTCAATTGTAAAGTAATTAGAAAAGAGTCGTAAAAGTAGTGACAAGTATTGACTCAATTGTTTGATTGAAACCAATGAGTATAGACTGAGCGGTGCGTTGGACGGGCTGTTGAATTAAGTGTTAGGCATCGGGTGTCACAACACTTACTGACCGTATGTTAAGTGTATTGAGTGAACTGTGAGTCACGTATTAACCAACAGTCAGTGACTGCGGAGTGGACTCAGAGTTGAATCAAACGTTTTATACGTTTTATTGCATTTGTTTGACATTTCATTTGATTGTCACTAATATTACAGTCAATTGTCAGACATTGGAAGCGATGGAAGAGTGGATTCACTGCAACAGATGCGGTCGAATGGCGGCCACCGATCGGTCCATCAAATACTTTATGACGGAATGTCAGAATGTCTTGTGCGGCAACTGTATCGGTAATTATGGCCAGAAGTGCGGTAAATGTCCGACAACTGTCTGCAGAAGCATTGAGTTGAATGCAAATACACGACAAGACATTCAGATATGTTTCAAAGATATAACTAAAAGCTTAAAACAACTGATCCAAGTGTCACAGTTCCAGACCAGTCAACACAAACAACTGGTAAACAAAATGACTGCAAAGACAACTCATTTGACACAACAGTGCCATCAATACCAGCAACACATCGAAAGACAGGACAACGATATGAAGACATTAACCGATCAGATGACACGACTTCAAGAGGAATGCAAGAATGGCCGGCAAACCACTCACAACTCGGTTGCCGATCCCATCACTCGTCCATTTAGTTCACTGTTTAGTTTGGGTGATAGCGGACACAACTCACCCATGGATATCAATGGTAACGGTTCCATCACATCTGCTGATCCATTCAAACTACGACAACCGCAGAACCAAAACTTTCAACCAATTGGTCATCAATTTAATGATTTTAAACTCAATCCAATGTCACCGATAACTACATGCAGTTCCGCTAATTTAATGCTAAGCCCTTTGGCAGTCTTGAGTACAGCCAATAGCTGTCATCGACAGCCGGTCATTGACGCTAATAAATCCATGTCTTCGGCCAACCATTCGGATAACCCAATAGACTCTGTGCGTCACTCAAAGATATCTGTGCGAAATCATCTACTAAATAGACGTCCCATTGGAAACCCGATTGTGGCCAAAGTGGTGCCGAGTAGCCAATCGTACGGACTGGCATCGGCGTCCAGTCGTATAAATTTGGTGCCCAATTCGGCACAAATGCAGTCACGACCGGCGGTGTGTCCACCAAAATTGCAAAGCTATGCGCCCACTCTGTCCGTTATATCTTCGGCTACATCGAGAAGCGGCCAAATGACTATCAGATCCAAACCTTCTGTCTATTCATCTGTTGTTAGTTATGACAAACTTTACGGTAAAAATGGACGCAATTCATGAAAACATTTGTCTCATTTATATAATTAAATTTGTTTTATTAAAATTCTATAATCCTTTCAATTAGTTTTATAATATTTAATTAATTAGTTTATAATATGCTTTGAAATAAATTTATTATATTACTTGAAAATGTAAAAGATTTTTGATATATAAATAATTATTCATTTAATTAAATTTTCACATTAAACAAATAAACTTTAAATAAATTTTTAAATAATCAATAATTATTATTATTTTTAGATAAACTAAATAAATTTAAATTTGATTTTATTTGATATCTATTTTTTTATATAAATGTAACACAAATGTAATAAAAGCTTAAATTTAATGATAAATAAATTTTAATTGATAATAATCTTTATATTAGCGTAAATATTTATTATAAATTATAATTAAATAAAATCATGCATTCATCACATTCACTGGTAAGAGTAAACTATTTTTGGTTTAAAACTTAAAACATTGACCAAAAATATGTGAATGTGAATTGATAGCCAAAAATGACAATTTTGGTGCAAATTTCAATCACAATCCAGAACTTACCGAAATATTCATCACATAAATGCTAAACTATATAATAAAAGAGCTGTTTTTGGTCACCAGTTTGTTAACAATTATAACTATTAGTCATATATGGATATAAAATCTGGTGAGAAGGTGTGTCGGGTATGAAGTTCACTGAATCGGATGTTTAGTGATATTCTTAGCGATAAATTACTTAAATTATTATATATTTGTAACATTTTGTAACATCAATTAAGAAAGATTTATATACCTTATTATATCCCTTAAGATAGGAATTAAATTACCAAATATACCAAAATATCAATTTAAAAATTATAAGATCTAATGAAATGTGTTACTAAATTGAATATATAATAAAATATAAACTTTTGTATGATGACTTGAACAATTAAACAAGTAGACGCATACCAAAAACTAAAAATAACTTTTGTATTTGTAATTTAGATATTAAACACTATTATCACTGAATGATAACAACTTTATGTCTAATGCGGTATTTGTTGAATAAGTTTAAGACAAGACTCTGATCTGGACCGGCATTGAAGTACACTTTGATTTCAAACTTGAAAACTATATAAAGAATATAACTTTTTATTACTTAATAATTTTGTTGTTTAATAATCAAATTGGTGTTTAATATACATTTAATTTGACCTAAAATGTCGAGTCAATCAAGCAATCAATACAAAAACTTTCAAGATTTTTTGGATGAGGTTCAGTACTCGAAGACTGGCGTCAAAAAGTATGAATGGATTTTCGGTGAGGGATATCTGTCCACTGGTGGACTCGAGACCACTCAAGAGATTATTCCACTTTTGGAGCTAAAGAAAGGTCAGCGAGTGTTGGACGTGGGATGCGGTTTAGGAGGGCATGACTTTTATATGGCAGAGAACTATGGAGTAGTGATCGATGCGATTGATTTATCCAAAAACATGATGTCAGTAGCGCTGCACCATTTTGCCAATAAACCACAAATTGCTAATAACATAAACTTCCGTATCTGTGATGTGACCACTACTCAGTTTCCCGACAATTACTATGACGTTATCTATAGTCGCGATGCATTGCTTCACATTAAAGAAAAGCCAAAATTATTTCAATTGTTTTATAAATGGCTAAAACCTGGCGGAAGAATAGTCTTCACTGACTATTGTCGCGGAGAAACCGATACTTTTTCGGAAGAATTTGAGAAATATGTGAAACAAAGGGAATATACTTTGTATAAAGTGTCTGAATATGAAACTATGATAAAAAAGATTGGGTTTACAAATGTAATGGCAGAAGATATTAATGACAAGTTTGTATCGTCGCTTCAAAAGGAAATGAAAAAGCTTTATAACGAAAGGAAACAGTTTTTGGAAGCGTTTAACGCCGAAGACTTCAATGATCTGGAGGAAGGTTGGTTGGCCAAGGTCAAACGCGCCAAAGATGGCCATCAAACATGGGGTCTATTTAAGGCTTTTAAGCCATTCAATTAATTAGTCCAGTTAATTATGTTCATAAACTTTAAGCTTATAGATATATTTTGAATGATATATAAAGTTTTAATCAAAACATATTTTTCTGTTAAAATATAGTGTTTTATTAGAAATATAAATAACTTTTAAACTTTAATTAATCTAGTATGAATTGATAAATTAAATATTTAATTTTATTTAAATTTATATTATCAAACATAATATAAACATTTATTTAATATTTAGAGCAATTTAAAGTCAATAAACGATATGATTGATAAACGATAAGATTTAATTTAAATTTAAATATATATTTATATTTTAATTAAATAATATTTTAATTTTAAAATGTGAAAATTGCATATATTCGTTAAAAACAATTATTTCCATTAATTTTTTAATTATATTATTTGTCAAATAAGCAAATGACATTGATATTAAATTAATGTTATGTAAATATTTGTTCAAACATTTAAAATAATGTATTTTAATTAGTAGCAATTTAATAGAAATATTGCAATTTAAATATTATATTTGCGCAAGAATTTAATAAAATATTTATAACAATAAATATAAAGTTAATTGAATATTAAATTTATAAAATTTTGATTATAAATTATAACTTATAATTCAATTAATTTAAATTAATAGTTATTTTAGAAAAATAGGATTTAAGTTACATTTTTTATAATATCAATAATATCAAACAAAAACTTTATAAATTATAATTAATAATATATTTAATTGTTATTATCTTTTAATAATTAATAATTTTATTATAATGATTAACAATAAATATATTTATTGAATTAACAAACAAAAAATTGTATGTATAGTAAACATTTAGTTTAATATATTTGTATTACACAATTGCCTTACACTGTAAGGCTTACAGTTAATATTAAGTTAACTATTATTAAACCATTTTATTATTATTTAGTTTTCAGTCAATAAAAAGGTATATTTAATTGCAAATAAAATTTATTGATTTAGTATTAATTTTATTATATTTATAGACTCATTGAATGTTGTATTTAAAACTTATTAAGTGTTTAACCTATTGGTATATTGTTTGATAATATGTATAACATTATGATAGCTTATGTAATATAAGTTTATTTACAATAAATTATTTTAAATTTTATAACTATTGCAAAATAAATTATTAATTTAAGACATACCACTGGTATGATACCAGACCATAAGATGAATTAAGTTATAAAAACATAAATGTATATGATACTTTTATAAATTAAATAAATAATTATTTAAAAACAGGCACACTTTAAAATTTAAAGTTTAAAAGAAGTTTGCCTTCAATATATTGTGTTTTATATTTCATTTCATTTACATACCAAATTAAAAACCAAACACAAGATAATATTCAAATAAAAACTTTCAAAACTTGTTGGTAAAAATTTATATATTAGTAATATAATATTAGAAATTTTAATATAAAAATTAAATATTATTATTATTATTATTAGCCTATTATCATCGAGTGGTTTGCTATACTTTTAAAATTCAAAGTATGCAAAATATAAATTTTTATTATATAATATTTGTATTAAATATTTAAATAAGAGTTTATTACAGATTTTATTTGACCAAAAATGTCGAGTAAATCGAGCAATTAATACGAAAACTTTCAGGATTTCTTGGATGAAGTTATGTATACGAAGACTGTGGTCAAGACATATGAATGGATGTTTGGTGAGGGATATCTGTCCACTGGTGGACTCGAGACCACTCAACAAATTATTCCACGTTTGGAGCTAAAGAAAGGTCAACGAGTGTTGGACGTGAGCTGCGGTTTAGGAGGACATGACTTTTATATGGCAGAGAACTATGGGGTAGTTATTGATGGCATTGATTTGTCCAAAAACATGTCAGTAGCGCTGCACCATTTTGCCAATAAACCTTTAATGTATTTTTTCACATTAAAGAAAAGTCACAATTTTTTCAATCATTTTATCGGTATCTGAAACCCAGAGGAAGATTAGTCTTCACCAGCTATTGCCGCGAAGAAACTAACTCTTTTTCGGATAAATTTGAAAAACTTTTAAACAAAGAGATTATGATTTTTTGAAAAGATCTGAATATGAAATTATGATAAGAAATATTGGTTTTATAAACATAATGGCAGAAGATATTAAAGACAAGTTTGTGTCATCCCTTCACAGAGAGCTGAACAGACTTTATAACAAAAGGAAAGAGTTTTTGGAACTGTTTAACGCTGAAGACTTTGATGACTTGGAACAATGGTGGTTAACTAAGATTTAAAAAAATGCCCAACATAATTACCAAACTTGGGTGATATTCAAAGCTTTCAAGCCATTTAATTAATTATTTCTAAAAAAGTTTTATTAATTGAATTAATAAACAATTTAAACATTTAAATGTAATTTATAAGTTTTAATATGTTTAATAAAAATAAAATGTTTTATTTGAAACATAAAATAAATTTTAAACTTCTAACTACAATAATTGTAATTATAACTGATAAAATATTTAATTCAAAATTATTTAAATTTTATCAAAATAATATAAACATTTATTGAATATTTATTAAATATTTAAAGTCAATAAATGATAAGATTAATTTTAATAATAATTTTTTAAAAATATATTTCAAGATTTATTATTTAATTTATCTGTCGTCGAAAAATCACAAATATCTACATTATTTTTTTAATTATAGTATTTGTTACATAACTAAATGACATTGATATTAAATTAATGTTATGTAAATATTTGTACAAACACTTTAAAAACAATATGTTTATAACTAGTAGCAAGCACTAGCAACTGGCAACATATTTAAACATTTTTATAAAATTACTAAATTAAATTAAACTATTTAAAACCTTTATTTCTATATGATTAAATCAGAATTTATAGTAATATATTGTATATTTTCAAATATATTTATAATATTTATACAACTTATTAGAAACTACTCATATTGATGTTATTTGAAAATAGGCTTATTTTTATTTGGCTAAACAATTAATCATTTGTTTGAGTGTATATTTTAAGAGCACCTAAACGGCTAAAAACAATCATAAATTATAAAATGGTTCAATCATTTATTGCCAAAGAGATTGATGAACTGAACTGTTTATCTGAACAGTAGATTTGCATCCAAATGATAGCAACGATGGATAAGACTCTTATCATAAGAGAATATGTGATAATACAATACATAAGTGTATATAAAATTAAACTCAATTATGATTAACAATGAGTTCATTAAGACATTTGAGAAGGAAAGCGGATTTTATTGTTTACTTTAATTGAGTGATGAGTTGACAGTTAATTCAATGTAACATTCATTTAATAACTAATTCAAATCATCACTCATTTATATGATGACAATCACTGCCTATATTTCAGTGTTTGTCTCGTATTTCAATACATTTTTAAAAATAAATTGTTAATTATATTAATATTAACACAATTCCTGACTTGTGCTTATAATAGCTTATTAAATACAAAATTATAAACAATTTTTATATTACATATTATATTACATTACAGTTAATAAAATAATCAAGAATATTTTGATGTATACATTTAATTTAATATATTTATTAATAATAATTATATTACACAATTGCCTTACAGTTAATATATTAACTTTTATTAAACCTTTTTGTTAGCGTTTAGTTTTTATTTAATCAATAGAAAGTAGGTTTAATCGGATATAAAATTTATTGATTGCCATTAATTTTATCGTATTTATAGACTCATTAAATGTTGTATTTATATAAATATATTACACGTATTTAAGTGCACAACCTGTTGCTTTATATTTGTTTGTTAATACATGTATTTATATTATAAATTTTATAATATTGTGATAAATAAATTTATATTTACATTAAATTATTCTTAACTTTAAACTTTTTTTTTCATTATTGTAAAAATAAATGAATTAATATATAATCATTGAAATACATATGAAATATAATTATAAATTATAATTTATAATACAAAACAAACAGTTATTATATTAATTAATTAAAACATTTCTGTTTTATGTAATCCTATCAGGAATTGAATAAATAATTATTTAAAAGCAGACATTTATTCACATGACTCTATTAAAACACATGCTTTTGAATGGTTTATATCAATATATATTTGGTATTAATTGCTATTTTTATATTTCTTATATAAAAATATTAGATAAAATATATTTATTAAATACTAAATTGATTACTAAATAAAATTTTAAAATCTATATTTTATTACAATTAAAAATTAAAACAAAAAACAAAAAACTTTATACATATATTTCTATTTATAGTTAAATCATATTACTATTTTATTGTAATGAAAAGCGATAGCAAAACTTGTAATATATAGGTTTCCAGTGTCAAGTCATCACATGCTTGAATCGGTTATACAAATGTCTAATCACTGACTAAATCAGCAAATATTTTATATAATATTTCCAAAACTATATACAATATTTCATAATCTAATGTAGGAGTAAAATGTATATAACATTCACGTTTACGGTTATCAATTAAAAAGTGTTTCAAATTGTATATAAATTGTAAAATTCCTCTTTTTATTACATGAAAAAAATCCTAAATCTTTTAAAATAAACACAACAACCAGAATATAAATGATTAATTAGTATTTGGCAATAATTTGTAAATACAGGTGGTCTATGAAAAAGCATTTGGATATTTGCCACATTTCCTTAGATGACAATTGCTTTTAGATATTTAATGTAATTAAACGATTAAATTGTGTCATCACGTTATGCATCCCGTCTAGTTTTACTTACTTACCAGTAATTTTATCTAATTGCATCTGGTTACATTCAACAAATGTATTTTTAATACAAAATTGAATACAAAAAACATATTTTGATTAATTTTTATACATTAATTTAACAAAACATTAATTACTGATTGACTGAATGTTATAATAGTCTTAAAAGTATTTTAAAAAGTAGTAATTTATTTAAACAATTTATGAAAATTGTAAAATTTACAGAAAAGAAGCTTTAATAAATTAAAATTATATTAAAATTATATTAAATTTAATATTACGAAATACATGTTATAAAACAAATTTATTTTAAATGTAAAACATATTTTTAAAATTTTAATTTAAAAATTAAAAACTAATTTGTAATTAATGTGTTGGGTTTGGGAGTCTTAAGTCCACCGCAAATTATTTAGCAATCAATGAAAACAAACAAAAATGTATTTTAGATAATAATTTCTCATTTAATTTGAGGAAAAATCCAATCCTTGAGTTCTGGGCATTTGATAATTGAAAATTTGAATAATATAAGTAAACTTTGTTTTAGTTTTTATATCAAATCAGACATACAACCACCGGTTTTATCACCAAATTATCTTATATTTTGGCAAAAGACTTGTGCTAATCAATGAGATGGGATGAGAGGTCAAACTATTTCTATAACTATAAGTTTTGTTACAAAACTTGTTCAAAATTCATTTAAATTTTTATTTCAATTTAGTATTCATTTCTAATCGGAATCAGTTAGAGAAGACATGAATCCAAAAATTTTTTGATACTCAACTTATCAGTATAAATATTAATCAATTTAGTTAAATTTAATTCATTATTAATTAACTATTAAATTATATATATATATATTTATTTTTTTATACTTAACAAGTGATATGCAAAACTAGAGTAGAAAGTGTTTTTGCAAAAAAAAAGTGAAGTATTGGACACCAAATGTGATAAATTGTTTTCTTTAATATTGTTTTTGTTAACCCAATTAAACTAACGCTGAAATAAGTGGTAAATAAGCATATCTTTGAACGCCTTTAATGCCTTTAAATTTGATTAATGTTTTATTTTTCGCGCAATGAATGACTGTTTTTTAGTTGAATCACATAATACTCATAATTATGACGAGGGATACAGTTCAAGGGCGAAGACAGCCCTCAACAGTTGACTGCATCGACTACAAGACACACGTTGGGAACGGCTTCAGTCGACTTTCTAACGCCTATGAGTCGAGTCTATTGCTGGTGAACAGCAGTGGCCATAGAGACCATAAAGACTATCGTAGTTTTAGTACCAATAGTGACATCAATACTATGTCTGACGAACCAAATGCCAAAAAGTCGGGCAGTTCTGAGTCCCTCTCCAATGGCTTACAGCTTAAGAAAGAGTTGGGACTTTTGAACGGTGTGGCCATCATTGTTGGCATTATCGTCGGCAGCGGTATATTTGTATCGCCCAGAGGTGTGCTACAAGAGGCGGGTTCGGTGGGCTTATCGCTAGTTGTGTGGACGTCGTGCGGTATCCTATCGGGTATCGGTGCCCTCTGTTACGCAGAGTTAGGCACTTCTATACCCAAGTCTGGCGGCGATTACGCCTACATTAACGAAGCATTTGGACCCTTACCTGCATTTCTGTAAGAATATTATCCACATTTTGTCACTTTAATTAAATATTTATCCAAAAAACTTTTATAACCAATAAATGAATAGTTTCCTATGGGTAGCACTGTTGATCATAATGCCAGCGGGCAATGCAATCGCGGCACTAACATTTGCCAACTACATCGTCCAACCCATGTTTCCCACGTGTCAACTGCCCGTCAACGCTCTCCGACTTATTGCCGCAGTTGTCATATGTAAGTAAAAATACAATGACTTGACTTTTATTTCAAAAAATAACAGCACATTTAATTTGAAAAATAAGGGAAGCCTTATATTTATTTATATTAACTGATTCTGTATGGCATGTGTGTAGGTTTGCTAACATTTATCAACTGTTATAATGTAAAGTGGGCGACAAAAGTGCAGAATATATTCACATTCGCCAAAATAGCAGCTCTTATACTGATAATAATATGCGGTTTTATAAAACTATATCAAGGAAATACAGTTAGCACTGAAAACTTGGATTATCCCAAGTCTTTTGAGGGCACATCCACATCGCCCGGACGTATAGCACTGGCTTTTTATTCCGGACTATTTTCATACGCCGGTTGGTATGTATATAATTTTATTGTGATATTCAATACATTGCTTACTTACTTTTATTTTTGTCAATATCTATATTTAAATATTTATTAGTTTTTTTTTAAATATTACACTAACGATGGTATTTATATAACGAGTTCATTCAACTGTCTAATGAATGGATTGTATATATATTTATAGGAATTACTTGAATTTCGTAACAGAAGAACTAAAAGACCCATACAGGAATTTGCCCAGGGCTATTTATATATCGTTGCCTTTGGTGACAATAGTTTATTTGCTAACAAATGTGGCATATTTTGCCGTTTTAACTCCGGATGAGGTGCTATCGTCAGATGCGGTGGCGTCTACTTTTGGTGAAAAGACGCTTGGTATGTTTCAATGGATCATGCCCATTTCGGTCGCACTATCAGCTTTTGGTGGTCTAAATGGTGGCATCTTTGCTTCATCTCGACTATTCTTTGTGGGCGCCCGCAGTGGCCATTTGCCCGATAGTCTATCAATGATTAATCTCAGATACTTTACTCCAATGCCTAGTCTAGTATTTCTAGTATGTTAATGTTTAATAGACATTTTTATTACATATAATTAAATTTTAAAAAATATACTTTAAATTTTAGGGCATACTATCAATGCTGTATTTGACGACAACTCAAGTGTATGTACTAATCAATTACACGGCATTCATAGAGTCATTGGCGGTGACCTGTTCTGTGGCCGCTCTGCTATGGTTGCGCATAAAGCAGCCCAACTTAAACCGGCCAATCCGTGTATCATTGATACTGCCTCTCGTATTCTTCATCACGTGTACATTCCTCGTACTCTTACCTTTCTATGAGAGTCCGTACGAGACGGGCATCGGAGCCCTCATCACACTGAGCGGCATTCCTGTATATTTTGTTACTATTTATTGGCAATCAAAACCACTTATTTATAAACGATTCATACGTTAGTTTCATTCAAATTCATTTAAAACTTAATATATTTTTTATACTAATAATTAAAATTTGATATGCATTTTCAGGATCCATTACAAAATGTGTTCAAACATTACTATACTGTTCCAAAGAAGAAGACAAAACTAATTGATTTTAATAACAAGTTTTTTTAAATTTAACTAAATATATGACAGAAGATTGGTTTTTTAAAATGTATAATTATGGTTAAACATGTGTTGATAGTTGAGTTAGAAATTAGATAATTGAATGGATAATGAAGATAAATGAATAAAAAGACGAGACAATTCATTGCAATTAACAAAAAGTGATGATTGAGTGCTAATCGGTATAAAGAAAAGTGCAATTAAATGAAGATTTACATGAAAATACAGTTTAGTTATTAAAAAATAACTAATTGTTTTCCAGACGTTGACGACTAATCCATATATTTAAGTGATATTATTGTTACATACAAAACAAACTTTTTTCTAATCAAATTAAATATTTAAATATTGTTTAAATGCTGTCTAAAAAGTTTTATAATTGATTAATCAAAATTTTGATTCAAAACTATATTTTTCTATTACAATTATTGTTGTAATTTTATTTTTGAACCTAATGTTAACAAATTTGGTATAAATATGTACTATTAATGAATATTTAGATTAGTTTATTGTATATTTGTATTGAAATATATTTTGTGACCAATTGAGTTGTTAATCAAAAATATAATTTTATATATTTTATATAATTTTTTAAAATAATTACATAACGCAACAAAAATTAACATAAAATTATAAACATTTCATTTATATTTTCGTATTATTTATAAAAATTCATATTTTATGATTAAATTGTTTAATAAAAAAATTGTTCAATTGATACAATCTTATACATGCTGTTTATTAAAATGTTTTAAATTGGGATTTAGCTATTGTTTTTGTGAGCAAAAACTAATTTGTTATTTATTTTGACAATTTATTTAATAGTTAATGATTATATTTTTAGCAAAAGGGATATCTGGTTGAGATATAGCCCTGAAGTTGTACTTTAACTTTCAGTAAAGTAATATACATGTATGTAAAAAAAAGTAGTATAGATTTGAGATAAAACTTATATAAGTAAATATATCCTATCATAGGATTGCTAAGCCATAAATGGTTAAATGAATTAATTATACAATTGTTTAAATCAATTCAAACCAGTTATGTTTGATATATTGACAATGTACTGTTCAAAATCTTGTCAAATTTCACAACTTTTAAATAAAATAAATGTTTGATTTAAAAATTTATTACATTAAAAATTTTTATACATGTTTACTGGCAAATATGGTAATATCATATTACTAATATGTACAAAATAATTTATTAAATTTGCTTGGTTAAAAACAGATTTTGTGAGAATTAGCGAGATTAATTAAAAAATTTACTACAATTATTAATTAAATATATGTAAAATACATTTGCATTTAAAAACATGTTTTTAAAAAATTAATTGATCATGAAATTCAATTTAATAACAAGTTATTTTATATTTAATGTCTTAATATTTATTTATTTGAAAAAACAAGTTCATATAAACAGGTGTTCATTATATAACTATTTTTAAAAAACTTTTTAATGAAAAAAATAAGAAATAAAAAGTTTTATAAAACTTTTTAAAACAAACTTTTGGTTTATTTTAACGATTGTATTGACAATCGATGTGTGAATTGCAGTGAAGTTCGCATTACATTTGGTTTACATAAACAATTAGTTGTCAATAAAGCGCTCAAAAATAAGGTGATGTCTTCAGCCAATTCATTGTCTGACATTTGATCCATACATTTATTGGTTGTCACTTAAACACCACAATCGACGAGTCATGTCTTCGTCCGACTTTAACATTCACAACGATGTGAACCAATTGATGAAACTCTTGGAGTAATTATCACTCAAATTGTCTCAATTTGTTGCTGATTTTGCTTATGATTGATGTCTTTTAATGGTTAGAATTGATGACAACGCCATCGATGGTGTATCGGCCGATTTGATAGCCGAGAGTTTGGCCAAAAGTGTTGACCAGAAGTCGAAAACTCGTGGCGCGAAAGACACTTTCGTTAGGAGTCTCGAAGTGAAGAGTGATCCAGACTTTCGCAACAAATATGAAGACTTAAAGATTCATAAGTATGTTATTTGTCTGACCCGTTATCACCGCATTTGATCTAATCATTGATGTGTCCAATAGTGTCATAGAACTCGACCCATTGGTCCACTTGTTGGCCAGAATTAACGATGAAAACAAAGTATGCCATCAATTGTCTCATATGTTTTGATGGTGTCTTTAATTTACTATTTTGTGATTCAATTTATAGATTAAATACTTATTGAAAATTCAAAACAAAACGTCTTCCAAGAAGTCGAGCCATAGGTCTCCGACAGACCAAACAGATGCCATATCATCATCACATTTGAGACACGCTTCGGCCTCATCTTCGGCTTCCAATCAACGCTTATTTGTGAGCGATATCAACGAAATGAGGGAAGAGTTGTCTGACCATCGCTCGGGTTTTGCTAAATCAAGTAAAGAGTTATCGGCGAAGAAGAAAGACAAACGGAAGACCGCCGACTGGAAGTTCTTGACGTTTGACTTCCAGTTTAACGATTGGTCACAAGAGGAAGATATTGTGCCATTAAGTAGCCTATCGGTTGCCGAACAGGAACGCGCTCTCATTGAAGACTTGCTATACGTTTTGATTGTATGTTTTATTTGTGATTTGATTATATGTTTTTTAGTGATGAAATTAAAATGAAAAATATGTGATAATAACAGGGCGTCGAAGGGGTCTATATTCGTCTGATGCCATTGAAAGACAAACCCAATAAACACGACATTACTGTCGACAAAACTGGTGATGAACTGCTCTATACTCTAACCCAACGGATTACCGCATTGTGTCCATACTATTCGCAAATCATTCACTTTATCGATACAATAGACACTGGTTTAGTGAATCAAGCGTTGGTGGCAGCCATGAGAGCTCAGATCAAAGATTTCTTTACTCTCATCAGTCAACTTGAGACTCAACACCGAAAGTCAGAGTTAACGCTCCAGAAGATGTGGTACTTTCTTCAGCCAAGTTTCACCAATTTAGCCATTCTTAAGGACATCGCCAGCAAAGTATCGAAGGTATGCTAGTTTTGATCACTTCTGGAGATTATTTGTTAATTTATTTTTAATGGTTTCAGAGTAATTCAATCGGTGGTGCAGTTCTTAGTATTCTTCACGAAAAGACCATTTCATTGACTGGCAATACAAAGGCTCAAGATTTTTGTCTATCATTGACAAAGAAAGCGAGTGAACCATACTTTGAAATACTCGAGACTTGGATTTATGAAGGAATTATTGACGACCCGTTCAAAGAGTTTTTAGTCGAAGACAGGGCTAATGAAAGCGATGAACTTATTCTCGATGAGTATGTATTGTTTGATTTGATTTAGTTTTGTTTAAAAAATTAATTAATTTTGTTTTTAGTCTGTTTTGGGAGAATCGCTATGAAGTGATTAGATCACGAATACCAGTATTTTTTGAACGCCATTCCGATATGATTATGAAAACCGGTAAATACTTGAGTGTTATCCGCAACTGTGGCCGTAAGATATCGCGGCCACATTTGCCCGAACCTCTGGCCTATACTACAGAAGAAAGAGCTTATATCGAGAACATTGAAAGCGCCTATAAGTTTGCGTCTAAAGAATTGCTTCACCTTTTGGTTGACGAATCAGATTTGATTGGAAGACTTACATCAATTAAACACTACTTTTTCATGGATATCGGAGATTTCATCGTACAGTTCATGGATTTGGCCGGCGATGAGCTCGAGAAGGTGATCGACGACATCGCACCCAATCGATTGGATTCGCTTCTCGAGCTATCTCTTCGCACAAGTCTTATGAATTCGGATGCATATAAAGATGATGTCCGTATAGAGCTGTTGCCCGACTCACTCCACTCACAAATGTCACAAATACTTAATATTGGTGTCAATGATCCTAAAGATCCAAATCTTTCGATACCAGAACCGTATGAATTAAAAGGCGCGGAAGCGCTAGCCTTAGATTTTCAAGTGCCGTGGCCTCTGTCACTCATTATAAGCCGCAAAAACATAACCTGTTATCAAATGATTTTCCGACACCTGTTTTACTGCAAATACGTTGAGAGACAATTGGAAGAGGTGTGGAAAGACAACAAAATTGCCAAACGTTTTACTTTGAACGCTGTCGTCGGCTATGGACAGGCGTTTGCTTTGCGACAAAAAATGTTAAATTTTGTACAAAATCTTGAGTACTATATAATGTTGGAAGTGATTGAACCGACGTTTCATCAGTTCCTTGAATACGTTCAGACGCGGGTCTCGAGTGTCGACGATATGCTTAAAAGCCATGAAGACTACATCCAGAAGTGTTTGCGCGACGCTATGCTTACATCGGGCGAACTTTTGAGAGCCATCGTTCAGTTACTCAGACTTTGTATCGTTTTCTCCAATTTTATGAAAGTAATTACCAATTATTTATTATTTTTCAAATTTAGTCATTGTTTTTAATTATTATATTTGAATGTCTTTAAGGAATCGCAAAGCCATTCGACTCAATACGAAATGTTGGGATCGACTCAAGCGTTTGATAGAGAGATTCCCAACATTAGGGAGAGTAAAGAATTAGAGATTAGTTTTGAAGACAACATCAGTTCTATGCAAACAGACTTTGATTCGCTTTTATATGAGTTACTCGACGCCATTAAACTTCAAACCCAAGAGAGCTATACTATGATTCCAGTGTTGAATCGGTATATGATTTACTTTTTTGTCATATTATTTGTTTGATTTTTTTCTAAACTCATTGTTATTATCGTGTTTTAGTCTCGACTTCAATGGCTTTTACCAATCGATGGAATCAAAGAATGACTACTAATATAATCATATCTATCCGCAGCTCACCATTGAATCACATGTATTGTTATAGCAATAGATCTGAAATCAGACCATTTGTTGTGAATGATAATCTGATTGCAAAACCTTTTATACAGTATTTTAAAAATATAAATATTTTATATTATATTATATTTGCCTAGTCTTTAGCCAAATATCACCACCAATTGTAACACAACATTAACTTAATTTCATAAATTTAATTAAAAATAAATTAGTTTTTAATCAAATTATTATTATATTGTTTAATGAGTTTAAAAGTGATGATTAAGTGAATAAATTAGACACAAAATGTGATAATAAGTCAAACAAGCATTTGGGAAATAATGTTTTTACTGAATACAGCACTCAATGCATTAATTATAATTACATTTAATGATTCAATTACTATAAAATTGATAAATATTTTACTTAAAAGTTATTTAAAAGTTTCAAATTATAAAGTTTATAAACTATAAAATACACGTAATTTATGTTAAAAACCCAAACAATGATTGGCTGATTGAGTTGAATATCAGCCAATAGGGAGAGAGTATGGCTTTGATTGGTTGAGCGAAAGCAACGACCGGTTGAAGTAAATGCCAAACAAATGAATGAATTGTTGTTTGAATTTTAAATACAATTAAATGGAAACCAAAAGTGTTTTCTAATTGAATTCAATTGTCATCTCAACTCAACTGTCAATTCAATCCATTATATCGTGATTTAGTGCCGAAGATGGCGTCCAATGGACACAAATCTATACTAAAAGAGCCGGCAATTGGTATGTACGAGGAGTGTGATAGTCCGCCAGTGGTGGCCAATCGGGCCGAACATCTGTTTGATAGTGTGATCGGCAATCGGGCCACCAATCGGTTGGACACGTACTCGAAGGCTAACCGAAAGCCATTTTCGACAATTTGTGCCAATCTTTCGGCCAAACAAAAGCCGATGGACTCGAGTGTTGAAGACAACGATGACAACGATAATGAAGACAATGACGATAATGACAACGACTTCGAGCCGAAGACTAAAACATCCAAAATTAAGGCTAAGAAGAAGGGAGAGAATGGCCGTCAGAATAGAGTGAAGTTTATGGATATAAACGACCAAAAGGTGACTAAAAAGCAACCAAACAAGAAGACTGTGTCCAAGAAAGTGACGGCTTATCCCGACTGTACTAAAGACGCTCTTCTGAAGGCCTTCGAAGCGGCGGGACTTCCCGACTACGACGAGATCGCTAGATATGAGCTGCACGTGACTAATGTTAAAGATGTGGTCAAAACATATCCACCGACGCCTTCAATGCAAGAGATTATGAAACCGTTTGGAGATTTGGTTGACTGGTCTCAGGCCCACAATGCAACTGATGTGACGCTCAAGAATGTGACCAATCATTCGGTTAAACACATGGATAGAGAGTCGAGTGATTGGGAGACCGAACCGACCGCTACTAGTCATTCGTCACCCGATGACAACGTGTTTATCGATTCATCCAATGACACAATGGTTGCCAAGACATCCACTAAATCTGCGGCCAACACAAGTCGCAGTCGAAGTAAATTGAAGTCGCGATCAAAACGAGAGACAATAGTAACGGCCGGTTTAGGCGCCGCCCGTATCGCCAGCACTCCAGTGGTTCGCAAACATAACGTGACCATTAAAAATGTATCGCCCATTGAATCCATGGCATCACTTGTTGATTACGACTCTAAGAAAGCAAAAGTTTCACAAAATAATGATACATTTGTGGCACCACTTCCTCCACTATCACCCCAACAGCCGTCTACATCAGTGTCTGTCCGATCCAACCGAACGGACCGTAAAATACCTAAAACTTCTGTGACTACACTCGTGAACAATAAGCTAGAAATAGTGAAATCATTGGTAACAGATCTCGACAAAGTGTCACAAAAAGGCCGATCGCAGCGTATATCCCGAACTTTAATTGATTTGTCCAACATTTGTGGCGATTGTGAAACTTCTTCGGGAGAATCAGACACTTTAATCGAAAAGACTGCCATAAATATGAACTCAAATAGCGGTGAAAACACATTGAAATACGATTCAAAGTCGTCTAAAAACAGAACTAATCTCAGATCAAAGAACTCGTCGACCAATGAATTGTCGAGTATTTTTGCGCCAAAGATTAAGTCGACTCCTTTGGTGGCATCTAAACAGAAACCAATGAATTCAAACTATCAATTATTGGTCGATAGATCTCATTTCGATGTATCAATGAGGAAGATGTGCCGATCGTATAGCACTTCTTACATCAAAGAGCCCTCAAAGAAGACAACGACAATAACTGCGGTTCTGAACACAGATGTATCGCAAACATCTCGCAAACGATCTGTCAATAAGACTAAGCCTTATAATACTTACCGAAAAAGTATCGCTTCTGTTCATTCAGTTTACAATCAAAGTTCACAACCGTATAGAACTGTCATAAGAACCGATTCGGAGACACCCATTGGTGCTGAAGGACTGGCAGTCAGTCAATTCGGTTACAATAGGACTGGTTTTGCGAGTAAAGATGATCTCAAACAGTGCATCGATTCGTCCTTAAGTCAGACAATGTTTTTGAGATCTGAAGTGATTATCGATGGAAAGCAGACTCTATTAAGTGCTAAACATAAAGTTTTACTTCTGTGCGAACCCAACGAAGTGATTGACTTTAAAGATGTTTTTGAACCAAAGGTATTGAAAAACTGTCGAAAGATAGGCGAAGGATCTTATGGAGAGGTGTTTATGTCGAAGAACAGCTCCGGAATGGATATTGTAATCAAAGTGATAGCACTCGTCGACAATGGCGAACAAACAGAAGAAGAGTTGTTTTCGCAGATTTTGCCAGAATTAGTCATTTCTAAGGAATTCAATAGACTTAAGAGTGAACTGCCGAACAACAGAGCGCCTAATTATATTGATATGTTAAGAGTGACCACATGTCAGGGTTTGTTTCCCGATAAACTCATCAAAGAATGGGATGTCTTTGACGAACTCAAAGTCAGTGAGAATGAAGACCCAAGAACTTACGAAGCAGACCAGTTGTATGTAGTGCTCGAGTTGGCCAATGGCGGCACAGACTTAGAGGCCCGTCAGTTTGCCTCAGCCATCGACACACTCAGCATTTTTGGTCAGTT
>JAQIWK010000129.1:0-23050 GCA_034695265.1 Dissorhina ornata | reverse complement strand
CAATCGCGTTATGGCTTTTGAAGAGAGAGAGAGAGAGAGAGAGAGAGAGAGAGAGAGAGAGAGAGAGAGAGAGAGAGAGAAGGTATCGCAAAAGTGATGCGAGTGATGATGAAATAGTGGTGAAGTGACGGGTGACGTCAAGCTGGCAGTCAGTGTGGACAACCAATCCAATGCCAATCGATGCCAACACAGCTAACCACACACTACCACATTGGCTCCGATATGAATCTCAAGTTTCTAATGAACTCCAATCTCCTCTCACCAACACTCGCATCAAAACTTTATATATTATTTCGTAGATATTTAGTCAACTTTTTTTTGGCTCATTTCCAAAGTTCTTGAAATATTATATATTTTCTAAACTATTATATTAAACATTGTATATTCAATACTACGTGAACTGTTTTTTATTACATACTTCTGAATAGTCAAGTGGTTTGCAAACTCTTCACAAATTCTGATTTTCAAGAAATTAAAGAATTGCTTTATTGTCTCAAATATATTAACACTTTTTTTTAATATTGACATCAAATCCTACATATAATATAAATTTATAGTATATATATCACTCAATCAAAGTATCATATATTTAATTCAATATTACAAATCACATATCAAGTGCTTTCTTTGCATATCATATAAATTTTTACATATTTTTTTATATCATTCCATAAATAGATGTCTTTTTATAGATAGAAATAAATTTTAAGTTAATATAAATATATTAATCAAATTTGCAGATAACTAATAATTATAAAATTCATTCATAGTTATAAATCAAAGTGAATTAAAGTTAAAATTACTGTTAAATTTATGGCAAAATGTATTGATAAAGACTTCATTAAAAATACATTAAATTGAAACAAAAATTTGTTACATTAGTTTTGAGAAATGTTTTTCACTTCAAATTAATTCAATTAATCACTTTTGCCTTTAAATCATCATTAAGTTAAGGGACGATAAAAAAAATAAATGTCTTAATTTAATGAAAGTAATGGGTTTGTTAACATTCAACACAATTACAATATTGAATTAAATATAAAAAATAAACTCTCTATCAAATCCATATCACCATTACATGTCGTCTCAATGTCTACGACTATAAACCAGTAATCATATCAAGTGATCGATAAGTTATTTTTTGGGTTATAATTATTATGGACTTAACTTTCAAACTAAATGTATATCAAATTCATATAAATTTATAACTCTTTTAATGTTTATTTTATTGTTATATTGAATTAAATGTCAGCACAATATTCTAATCATTATTTTTAATTACTTTTTTAAAAAACAATAAAAATTATTAGATATTCATCGGCGCTCGGGATTTCTGTTTCGATCATAATTGCGGTTTCTATCGTCACTTCTGCCAAAGTTACGGTCACCTTCGCGACCACCTCTTCCGCCGCCTCCACCTGCGCGCCAATTGCCCTCATCTTCGCCTTTGTTTTCACGATTTGGTTCTTTTCGGTCATCACTCCGACCAAAGCCACGATTTTCACTGCGACCAAAACTTCGGTCATCACTTCTACCAAAGTCTCGGCGCTGACCATCGCGACCGCCACCTCCACCTGCACGCCAATTGCCCTCATCTTCACCTTTGTTTTCACGATTTGGTTCTTTTCGATCATCACTCCGACCAAAGCCACGATCGTCACCCCGACCATAATTTCGGTCATCACTTCTACCAAAGTTTCGGTCATTACTCCGACCAAAGCTCCGATCGTCACTACGACCAAAGTTTCGGTCATCGCGGCCACCATCGCGACCGCCTCTTCCGCCACCTGTTCCTCCACCTCCACGCCAATTGTTCTCTTCTTCGCCTTTGGTTTCCCGATTTCGTTCTTTTCGTTCAGGTTTTCCAACTTTATGCCAATCGTCGTCTTCATCGGCGCGCGACTGAACTTTTCTCTCAACATTTCTGTCCATATTTCTGTCCATATTTCTGTCCATATTTCGGTCCATATTTCGGTCCATATTTCGATCCATATTTCGATCCATATTTCTGTCCATATTTCGGTCAACATTTCGATCCAAATTCCTTTTATTGTTATCCAAATCACGTTCGGGTCCTTTATCTCGACGCCAATTATCCTCTTCGTCTGCTCTGGAGGGCTGCGGTGGTCTTCGTTCGCGTTCTTTATTACGATAGTCATCGTCTTCGGCAGGACTTCTATCTCTTGGCGGACCGTCGGCAGGAATACGTCGTTCAGCGCGACGCCAATCTCCTCTATCGATAGCGCGGTCATCGCGCGGACGCTTCTCGTCCCCATCCAACTCTGTTTGTCGCTTAACTTTTTCTTCATCTCTCAGTCTTTCTCTTTCCACATCTTTTTGTTTCATTTTTTCTTCAATTTCCCGATCTTTCTGTTGTTGTTTCTCCAGCTGTTCCTGAAATTTCGCTTCTCTCTCCTCTTTATCCTTCTTATTCATTTCATCTCTTATCCTCTTCTCTTCGGCCTCTCTCTTGATCTGCGCCTCATGTCTTCGATCGGCCTTTCGTTTAGCTCTTCTTTCATCGAGTCTTCGTTTCCTCTCTCCGTCACAAATCCTATCAAATTCAGCCAATTTTTCAACAAAAACTGAATGTCTTTCAGAAATAATTTTCTTCGCAAATATCTCTTTCTCGTCCATAAGTTTAAGGAAGCGATCCCTGCATTCGAGCGCCAACTTTCGCTCTTCTTTAATGTCTTTGATGCGCTCGTCTTCCATCTGATCCCAAAGTTCGCTGTCTTTTACTTTCCATTCTTCCAGAGACTTCTCAAGAAGTGGGATCTCTTCAAGACGTTTGGCGCGTTCCAAGTGATCCACTTTACGCTCCAATTTGCGCTGTTTTATTAACTGATCCTTTCTTTCCTTCTCTAATTGCTCTATTCTTCGAGAGTGAATGTCTTCGGGTCTTAGTTTAGCCAATTCTTCGTCGTCCATCTCAAGCAGATTACCAGTAAGTGAGCCCTTAATCATAGATATCTGATCCTTTGCCATCTGTTTCTTCAACTCAATGTCTTGTTTGAGTTTCATTTGTTGTTCCCTTTCCTTCTTCTCCAAAGCCATCTTCTCCTCTTCGGCCGCTCTAATCCTCTGCTGTTGTTCTTCGACTTTACGTCTTTCCTCTTCTTCTCGTCTGATGCCGAGTCTCTCTAACTCTTCCTTTCGCTCTTCAATAATGCCCTGTCGTCTCAATACCTTCTTATGTTCGTCGACAGCACTTATACGATAGGCTTTCATAATCTTGCGTTTGATGTCCTCTCTCTGGTTCTTGAGGCGGTCGGGTTCGATCAGACTTCTCGCCTTTTGCAGAGTTGAGTACATATTAACCAATTGTTTGCGTATCTGTTCGCTTGGCATCGATTGGAGGTGCGGTCCTTCAATCACTTCCTCGCCGGTCGAGACGCGCAATTCAGCGCCAAATATCAAACAACCCTTTCTGTGGTCAATGCGAACCTGCAGGTCATTTCTTCGGGCCGCCTCCACAACCATTTTCTCCAAATATGTAAAACTAGCGAAAGGGCAGAGTTCTAGGAGTCGTTTAAACTCAATAGTCTGATAGACTTGAGACACTTCTTTCAATAGACGCATTGCCGTCACGTCTTTCAATTGATTGGTATATTGTTTGAGTTCCGGATATTCGGTGCTCTCATTGATATAATCAATCACTTGTTGGACACGATTGCAGAGAACAAGTGGATGAAAATCGATCTCAAGATAGCGATACAATTCTTGTATTTTTGGGGCAGCGAACTGAAGAACACCCATACGTTTGAGGTCTTTAATGAGCGAACCTCTGGTCGGAACACTTGCGGTTAGGCCTAAAAGTGAGGCTAAATTACGTTGATGTCCTTCAATGACATTCTCTTCAGTGTCGACCAATTTGTCAATTTCAGCCCTATTGGGAGGGATAGGTATGGCAAGGGTTGCCGTCACTACTTTAGTGGCCATCTTTTGTATATCCTCTTGAGTTATGTTTTTGCGTAACTCTTTAGACAAATGGAATAAACGGAAGAGTGCGGCCGAATGGAAAAGTGGACAGTTAGCCTTCAAGAATACCAGCGCCAACTTCTGATAATAATTAGCCATCAATTGAGGTTTGGGTGGCTTTTTGGCCAAATTCATGAGACCAAAGCGTTTGATGTCATCAGTGGCTCTATAGGCCTCCTGCCATAACTCCATCTGAATAGCGCAGTCCAACTGAACCAATCGGGTCTCCAAATGCATGGCCTGACTCTCGGGTGAGTTCAGGTTAATGGCGTTCTGCTGTTGGTGTCCCCCGACCTGTTGGTTCTGTTGCTGTTGTTTCTTCAATATATCCAAATGTGTGTGAATATTGTCACAAAGTTTGCGAAACTCGGTCTTCCGGTTATAATTAATACAGAACTTAAAGGCCTGATGCGCGATGTCATGGTATAGACGCTCAGTACGCGAGTTGTTCTTCAATAGATCCAGACACTGACGGTACGATTCCCACAAGAACTTGACCCATGGAATCAATACAACACGATCCGTACGGTCTTGAGTGTCCTCGTTGCTCACAGCACTCAACAGTAGATCCTCGGGTGTCTGTGCGTTGTCCAAGTCGTCCACATCGAGCACCGATTGTTTGCTCTCCTTCTGCGCCGTTTGGGCCTTCTCTTCGGCCATTTCGATGTATTTGCGGACAACATCTTCGAAGGACTGGATGTATGTCTGTTGACATATAATCTTATACTGATATATGCCTTCTTTGGCCACATATGACTTCTTGAGTTCGACACAGAGTTCTAAGTACTTCATCATAATGTCTTCGTGCTTCTTCTGCCACGTCCGGTGCTTTCGTGACCGCAACACATCGCACAGTATCTCCAGTGCCCGCGGCTTCTTCCCCACGTCAATGAACTCTGCAATACATCAACACAAAAGTCATCACTTCTTCACTACACACTCTTGTTTGGCACAACACTTCCAGAGGAAGCGTCCAAACGAGCACTCAATAGATTATCAACAGTAATGGCAGTGAATGGCAAACAAGAGGCAAACCTTTAGCTCTTTTGAGAGCATTTTCGAGTCGATGGAAGTAAATGGGCATCTCTTCAGTGGTCACCCGATTGTCTAAACACTACAACAATAATTGGTGTCAATATGAATGGTGTGATCAACGGTTAGCAAGTCTTAAGCGGTGATCCCATACGGCGTTCACACGTCTCTTCACAAAAAGGCATTCATTTTATGACACGTTTTCATCAAAAACGACATTCAATTCAATTACGACTTGATTTGATTGAAGACGTTGTTTGTGTCGACACTCATAGACATTGAGTCTATGTTTTACACTGTTTTGAGTGATTCAGCAAATCGTCGCAAACGACTGCAGCAACCGATTGTCAACACAATTACTGTCCGTTAATTCAAAGCTATCCGTCGGTTGCCGTTAGACTCACATCTGTGTCTCAAAATGGTGTTGGAGTCGACTATTATATGGTGAGTGTTGATTGGAAGTGCTTGAAGTGATTGATTGAATTGATTGTATGAATAGTGTGGACAACTCGGAGTACATGAGAAACGGTGATTTCGTGCCCACAAGACTGCAGGCACAACAGGACGCCGTCTCTATGGTCTGCCACTCGAAGACCAGATCCAATCCCGAGAACAACGTGGGACTGTTGACGATGTCATCCACACCTCAAGTGTTGTCGACATTGACGACAGATGTCGGACGCATTTTGTCTAAACTTCATGCCGTGGAACCGATGGGTGACATTAATCTGATGACAGGCATACGTGTGGCACATCTGGCTCTGAAGCACAGACAGGGAAAGAACCATAAGATGCGAATCATTGTGTTTGTTGGGTCACCCGTCGACTCGGATGAGAAAGAGTTAATCAAATTAGCCAAACGACTCAAGAAGGAGAAGGTTAACGTCGATGTCGTCAACTTTGGTGAAGAACAGTTGAATACCGATAAGTTAACCGCTTTTATCAAAGCACTGGACGGCACGGCATCGCATTTGGTGACTGTTCCGCCCGGTCCTCATCTATCGGATGCGCTCATCAGTTCGCCTGTCATTCAAGGCGAGGACGGAACCGGTGCCGTCGGCATCGGTGGCTCAGGTTTCGAGTTTGGTATCGATCCCAACGAAGATCCCGAACTGGCCCTCGCCTTACGGGTGTCGATGGAAGAACAGAGGGCTCGACAGGCAGAGGTGGACAGAAGCCAAACGACTGGTGAGGGTTCGAGCGATGGTGTAAACCTGGTCCCGACCACCACTGCTGGTCCACCGGTTGGTACCGAAGAGGCTCTACTAGAGAAGGCTTTGGCGATGAGTCTGGCGCCCGACGAAGAAAGCACTAGTGCTCCTAAACCTGCTGTAAGTGGTATATCATCGACGCCTGACTTCGCTACGATGACCGAAGAGGAACAGATTGCATACGCTATGCAGATGTCTCTACAACACGCCCACGAATCCACCGCTAAACCTGTTGACTCTCCCGTTCCTATGGAGACCGACGATACCGAAGACAAGGTATTATTGAGTGATATTTTGTTGATAATTGGAAACTAATTATACGGTTATATTGTTTTTTAGGGCGACAACAAAGACAAATAACAGTAAATTGATGTCCGGAATCGGTCTTTATTTAGTTTATTCTTATTTAATAAAACAAAATTGATTTACATTTTTATATAAAATAAATTCATTTCTTAATTATCACTAATTTATTGGATGTAATGAATGATTGGCTGATGTTATTATACTCTTATTGTGGACGCTATTAAAAACAGCAATTGAAAATTTGTAAAAACTATTATATTATTGATTTGAGTCAATGAATCCTTTTTGATTTGATTGAACATAAGTTGGATTAAAACATAAAAAAATAATGATACAATAAATTAATTGAATTTATAAATATAAATGAATTATAATTTTAAAAAATGATGAATTATGAGAAAAGAGATAATGAATTGTCATAAATTGGTTGGACATGAGTTTGTTGAACATCATTACTCGATAATTCATAAACCAATCGCTTGTATTCAGTGAAGAAAAACAGAATAAATATACACGAAATTAATACAACTGTTGCCGACAATATAATCAAAGAATCTGTAAAATTTAATTAATTCATTTAATTGTATTTAAAATAGTTTTTTTTAAACATTACATTTAAATTGGTAAATGCCAGGAGATGATTCATTTGCTAATTGAGTGCTTAAGTATGTAAATATGATTCCTTGTATTTGTCCCGAAATCATGAGTAGTCCCGAAGAGGTGGCCTCGGGAACCACCGGGAAAGAGCACTCGACTCCCAATTCTAAACCCAAAGGGTATGCCATAAATCCAAAGAATCCAAATATTGCACACAAAGTAGATATTATATATTTGATGTTTGAGTAATTGAATGAAACTAAAAGTGCCACAATTGCGATGGCAGTGATGCCCACCGATAGTTTCATGGTTGCTATATATCTCTTATTATTGTCGACCACATAACTGATCAAAGCTGAGCCAATAAAACCCGAACCAATCATTATTGTAATACAAATACTAGAAAATGAATCGTCATATTGTTTGCTACGAAGAATTTGTCCCATAATTGTGATCAAAACGGAGAACAGCCCGACAGAACATCCCATATATAAAAATAGTATTGGATATGCTTTTTGTTTAAATAACTGCAACAATTTAAGTATAAATTGTGTTAAATTTATGATTAAAATAAAACTTTTTGTAAGTTAACATAATATAAGTTATACCTGTTTAATAGCCATGAAATAGGGGGTTGAATTGACGACTTGTGCACTATTACTGGGAGGAATGGGCGGTTTGGAAGACCTTACAAATAAAATAGTCATAAACAGTGTGACCACTGATGGTACGAACCAAACTAAACTCTAAAATTTATAGTAAATAATGTCTTAACTTATTAAAAGTTTAGTCATTTTATATATACTAGTAATATATATAAAAGTTGTACCAAAAGAGGAATTTGATGACAATCTGTAACAATAAGTGGTGAAACTATGGTTCCAAAAACAATTCCTAATGGATTAGACATTCCGGTGATAGTTGTGGCCAAAGTTCTTTGATTAGTCGGGAACCAGAGTTCGGCCACTTTTGTTGGCATAAATAACACAAAAGGTTGACCTAATCCGGCAATCATTTGACCGATAATTGCTATAATAAACTGCGATCGCGTTGAAAGAGATAACAAGTTAACCGCAAAATCAGCGCTACTCAAAGTCCGCAAAGATATACCCATAGCATTCAAAATTGCTGCCATATATATCTAATATTTAAAGTTTATATAAATATATTATCAATGAACTATTGTCTGTGTCTTAAGAGTGCATTACCCCAATTTTGAGGCCTTTCCTGTCCACAATCCAAATGGCTATAAATCCCATTAAAATTGTCGATATGAAGAATACGGTGGAAAACAGATCGATATTGTTTTGGTCGGTCTCGTAAAAAACGGCCGCTTTATCCGACACCGGCGCTAATGATATCCATATCTATACATTATGTTATAAATTAAATAAATTTAAGATATCCTGGTAATTTGACAAATGGTTTATTTTGCAAAACTTTTTTATTCAACTTTTTTTGTATTAAATAATTAAAATATAATTTAGATAATTATGAAAAAGACAGACAAACCGCGGAATTGCATATATTAATTAACGAGACAATTGTCAATATAATCCATCGTCTCTTTGAAAGCCTTCTCTGGCCATCATTTGCATCCGAATCAGGCGTTTGAATCAATTGAGTGTTTGACTCTTCCATCAATTATCCAGAATCCGCCCATCAATTCATTGGCTTTCATGTAAAGCCTTTCAATACCAATACAAGTGGTTTGAAGTGAAATACCATTCAAAATAATGCAATTTGTATATTGTATATATTCATTAAGTAAATAATTAAATATAATTAATATTTTATATACAAATATGGAGTATATAAAGGAATTTTATGGTTAAAAATATAAATATCCGGGACATTTAGCAAAAATATAAATTTATACATTAATATTCCTGTCACTATCACCTAAACATGCAAATCTCAAAATAATTAAACTATACATCCTAAATTGCAACTAAACTATATTGTTTTCATAATATAATTTTAGTGTTATATTAATTCACACTATAATTATTAAAAAATTAATACTAATTGTAAATAAAAAGCAATAAAATCATGAAAAATAACGGTAATTATTATTGAGATGTTAAATTATTGAAATATTTTAACACTGATAACAACTTATGTTTAATAAAAACACAATACATTTTATTTCATTAATAAAAATCCTTATGAAGTAAAAAGTGATTGAATGGTTAAGTTAACAATTGAGGCAATTATACAATTATATTCTGTATACTATACAGTGTATAGTAATGTATGAATAGATATGCCATTATAACGTTGGGAACGGTATTACATTGTAATAATGGCAACGGCAATGAAAAAAAATGATTGTTTGGGCCTTGAATTGTAAAACAATGTATACTTTTTTGTTGAAAAATTAAATGTAATTTTGATTTTATTTTAGTTGAATAATAAAAAACAGATTTAAATGTAAATATTTTTATATATATTTACAGATGATATGAGTCATGTGAATAAGTTTTCAAAAGATAATATTTTTAATATATAAAGATTTTTCAATTTAAGGATTAATTAACAAGAATATAATGTATTAAATAACTTGATAATTTTATTTCCAAAGTTTTATTTCAATAAAAGTTTTTATTTTCGTCTCAAATAAACGCATCAAAAATCAAATGAAAACTAATTTTAATGCAAACATTATATTTTTTGTATAATTTTACAAAACAAACAAAAAATAGTAAATAAATTATACATTAAATTTAAATGATTTATAAAATTATACACAAAAAGAAAAATTGATTAAATAATTTAAAAATATCTAATAAGAGATAAAGAAAAAAAACAAATTATGTTTGATTGATGTCTTAATTAAATTAAATTAAAAATCACAAATAATGAGGACTACATTCAGTGTATAACTTATTGAATATAATAATAATTATTAATAACAAACAGTGCAGCGCCCGTAGCATCCGATGCCTTTATCAAAGAGCTGCCTATTTTACATTTAAATTTATCTTTTAAATTAATATATAATTTTATATTTAATAATAATAATAAATATAAAGTACATCTGTTTTTAAGTTTTTTTTATCGCAAAATTTATTTATTAATTTATTTTTTATATACTCTCCGTTCAAATGAAAATAACAACCACTCATTTTTCAAACACAAAATGAGATAATTGTTTGTAAACATTAACTTCAATACATATAAAGCGTTGATTTGTTTTTAAAAATTAAATTAAATATGTTTCCAAAAAATGATTTGAAAAACAAAACAAAAAATCTGCACAAAATTGTTATAATTATTAATTAATAAATAAATTGAACATTTGTTTTGAAGTGTATTTACATATAATTTAAAGGAATATTTCCCAAATATAGTCCACAATTGGAAATACATATAAATTTGTTTCAATAATAATAGTAATATAATCTTTTTATTGAAAAAATTTCATTAAAATCGCTTTAAAATTTCATTAAAAGGCTACTAAAATTTGAATTAATGAACGAATATAATCCTAAATGTAATTGTCGTTAATCGCACCGTTATATTCAATTTGAAAATATATTATTTATTTTTGTAAAATATATTTTAAATAAATCCTAAGTCGAAAAAACAAGTCAAACGTCTCCCTCGAGTAGTAATACTAAAACATTTGCTTCAATCTCTTCAAGTGTTTCGATCAAAACCATTACATCGAAAGCCATTCGCTTTTTTAGTTCATAAATATAACAGACTTTTAATGAGCAATAAATCCAAATATATTAATACAACTTTGAAGGAGAAATATATGGAGTAATGTTTCAAAACAAATACTAAACAATGTGTCCAAAAAGCTGTGGCAGTCTTTGCGTCAATAGATGAGCGAAGCGTTCAATTTATTAATGGTTTTCAAATGCAATAAATCTTGTAATTTTTGTCTTCACTATTATTATGCCTCACTTTTATCCTTTTCCTTATCTTTCTTGTGTTTCTTTTTACGTAGAAAACTAGGCGTTCGGATGCCTTTCTTCTTGTCTTTCTTATCCTTGTCTTTCTTGGATTTCTCCAACTCTTTGACGGGAGATCCCTTCATATCAATCAATCATTCATTCATTAGTTAGCAATGTTTACATAACACTACCAAAACACTCATACTATACCTCTTTACTACTCCTCGAGGCACCCGAATAGTCACCCAATTTGTCTTCACCGTTGACGGCTGTATCACCTTTTAGTTTATAAATTATTGTCAAAATATAATAAATTACAAAACAATATATAAGTATTTTTTTTTATCAACAAATGCACAAATGTTTACATTCTGTTTATAAATATATAAACATAAATACATTCAATAATCATTAATCTTCTAAAGTGTTGTACTGTTTATTAACTGTTCTGTTCCCTAACTATTCTACACTAATATAAGTTTCAAACAGTTATACATTTGTTGAATATTTTCAATCGTTATGATTAATAATAATTAGTTATTACAGACAAACATAACAACAAACAAATGGTAATATGTAAACCAAAACCAAAACCCAAATCAACATAAGTGTTGGTCACTTACTAGTGCTCTGTTTATTTGGTTTGCGTTCAGACCTGAAGCGGCCCCGAGAAAAGAACTTGTCCTCAGCGGCTATAATGGACGTGCAAAACACAAAATGTATAATTCATGCAAAACAAAATCATATTTAACATCAATTCAATCAAATCATAAATAATTCATAAACTATTCATTCATATAAATCTACACAAAAAACAAAGACAAGTTTGTGCTTTAAAAGTAATCAAAATTCAAATAATAAACACTTAAATCTTTGCAATGCTTGCAATTATACTATATTGCTAAGAAACGCCTAATTATATATGAATTGTAAAATACCTCCAATTTTCTGAGATTCAGAAAATTCTGATATCCATTAGGTTTGCATTAAAAGAGAGAAAAAAACGTTTTGAGACAAATGTTTTAATGTTACACACCTTGAGCTGCGAGTCGAGCCGAGTGCGACCGTTGCACCCGATTATTGCTACTTATAGACTCTATTCAAGAGAAAACAAATACATTTTTCATGCAATTATGAGTAGATATTAGTGTTTAGTAGTTATTGATTGAAACGGAAGATTGAGAAAGCAGTGCACGTAAAAATAGCGGTTAGTTTTGAGGCAAAAATCTATTTTCTAGTGTTATTTATTACACAACACTCTTGTTATTGCAATTTATATATTAAATTGCAAATAAATATTTATACTTTGGACTAACCATCACATGAAGGAGTGATCACTATTTGTGGTTCACTTGATTTCATAGATTTTTTGCCTGAATTTGCGGAAAAATCAAATTTTGTTTCAATTGAGTGAAGAAACGATAGAAAGAAAACTTCAAATTATTTAAAGATCAAAAGCGGTCACCAAATCACCATAGTTTGTTCCCAAATAAAATAAATCATTGCATTTGCAAATACATACCGTCTTCGTCAGAGAGTGGAGATGTGGGTGATGTAGGACTAGTGATGTCTTGTGTCGTTTGGTTCATAGAGACCGGTTCTATCAGCAAATGTCGGACACTATCGGGTACGTCATCCACTGTTGGCCACACAAGAAAACAACACAATCAATAAAGAGGTCAAAGTTGTCGATAAGAAAAGGGCGTAACAAACCTGGTTCTCCTCTATTTTTCCTTTCGACAAATTGCTTATAGTCTTCAATCTCTTGTTCAGTCACGTTATCAAACGGATTCTTGGCGTACGCGCTCTTATAGACCATAGCGTTGTGTTGATACTCGCGTTGAATTATGCCTTTAGAGGCGGCGCCCACTAACACAACCTGATCACCAGTTTTTTGTTCGTTCATATGTTTAACCTCTTCCCATGTGACCCCTTCTAGTATATGACTTTGAGGTCCGCCCGATATTTTGTTTTGAAGGCGAACTTCTTTCATCTTCATTGGACAGACAAACAGCCATTTGAATGAGAAACACGTGCCGACACAGCATTGGACACAAGACTTACCTGTTTTTGTTTGCGTTTAAACTCCATGGGATCCAAACTGACCGGGGCAAATTGGTGGGGTGTTTCTATTTTGATTGGAGTGCTATGAGATGGTGACCCATCCTGAACCCACTACATTTTCAAAAAACGAAAAATAAATTTGTTTTATTAATAACTAAATAAATGTCAATTCACGACACAATTTATGTCAAATTATTTATTTAACACAACTGTCGGGTTCGGATAAATATGAGTTAAATATATTTTACATATTCATTACATTCAATACATTGAGTATTAATTAATATTAATTTACAACTAAATTAATTTTTAATGACTCTAATATTACATTTCATTTGAAAATAGTTATTGAGTATAAAATAATTCGTCCTATAATTCCCATTTAAATGAGCAAAAGCTATCAATCAATTCATTCAAACCTTAGATATCTTTTTAGGATTAGTGGTTCCCGACTCCAACACTTCAACTTTTTGATAGACATTTGGAGAGTTAACCCAACGAAGCTTGTCTTGAGTTTTCTTGCCTTCGACTAACTTCTTCAATGGACTCAACCATTTGTCTTCTTCAAGATAATGGGCCAACGAAGAAGCAGAAGGCGGCTCTTCCACGTCATACTTAGTGCGCGGCTGATCCACTCTTAGGAGCGGTTGTCTATACAGATATCCCGTACGGAAACCCTGCAAATAAAATACATTTAATTAATAAATGAATAGCAGTTGAGTGGGAGGTATGAGAACGTACGGCATTGTCTAACATTCGCATATGTGCCTCAAACTCCAGGTCCCAAACTTTCCATTTCTTAAGTTTCTCTTTATGTTCATTGTGTTCGGGATTTGAGGCCACAATCAATGAGTCATCATTAGAGGGCGGCTTTCCCTGGACTTGAGTGCCGGCGGCTTTGATGATCGAGCGAACCTGTTCTACAGCTTCGGTAGACATAATTCTAATATTTTCTAAACCACATGACATTAGTTTAATCTGTGTTTCACACGCCATCACCAAGTTTTGCATCAAATATAACGCCTCTTCGACGGTCTCGCCGCACGTCAGTACCCCATGGTTTCGCAAAATCAATACCTATTCGTTATTACAAACAATTAGCGCTAATTACACTCAATTAATCAAAATAATTTACTTTATTAAAAGGGCCCAAATTTCGGCCAATTTGTTCCCGTTCTTCAGGGTCTACAAGCAATCCGTTGTAGTCGTGATAACTAACTTCACCCAAAATAGCTGCCTCTTGACTGGCGGCCAGTAGTCCACACTTCATAGCAGAGACGGCAACGCAGGGCGAGTGATGTAAATGAATGACTGCTTTAATGTCTGGTCGCGCAGTATGGATGGCTGAGTGAAGCACAAACCCGGCTCTGAAATATAATTCAAATATAACATTAAAATCATTATTAATAATAGTTTTAATCAATAAAAACCTATTGAAACTGAAATTGGTAGAGCCAGGATCGATGACGTTTCCCTGCATATCCACTTTGAGAAGTGTCGACGCCGTCACCTCATGGTATTGAAGACCAAATGGATTCAACAAAAAATGTTCCGTGTCTTGGCTGACGCGAGCCTTTAAACAACAAATGTTTGTTAATAAAACCATTGTAATCAACAACTATAACACAAAAAGCAATGACACATACAGTGATGTGATTATAGATGCCTTCAGACCATCCGTAGAGATCTACGAGTCTATAAACAGCTGCCAATTTACAGCGAAGCAGTTTCTCGCCTTTGGCGTACCGAAAGCCATCGATACCGCGGATGTCGTTGATAGGCATCCCTGAGTGGCCCAGTTTGGAGAGGGATGAGCCACGCGCCGAGTGAGGCAGTAATAGTTCAGTGACCTGTTGGAGGGCCGACAGACTGGCCGGCAAATAGCCCTCATTTAGCTGCGATTCGATGATGCGCTCCAATTCCTCTCTAAACACTTGACTATTCATAATCATATCAACCCGTTTGCGGCGATCCATTTCCTTCATGTCCTGCTCTATGTCGGGCGGTCTCCACATTTGTCGTTGACATTCAGGATCATCCGGATCAAACTTCATCTCACCCACTACTCCATTCTGGCCTGACATTCTCTACAGTGTACACCTATCAGTCCAATATTAATCAAACATTATTATACAATAGACAGTCGATATGTGTCTGTAATTCAATACATCAATTTGTTATTTGAGTCAAAAGTGGCAAAAAAGTATTATTAGCTTTTAAATAGTCGAGAAAACAGGTATTTATTTAACAATTTTCAGTGAATCTATTATACAGTATATCATAATAGGAGCGACAGATGAACAGCAAAAACAAAAATAAAAAAAGCCATTAAAGACTCATTTGAAGTGAGTTTTGAAATGCGGATAACTTTAAACTCATTCTCTCATCGTTTGAAAGGGTCGTTGGACTTCAAATAATAAAGTCATTTGTGGTGCGATTGCATTGAATTTATTATATTTATATGTATTGCAAATTGAATGGCTTTGAGTGACAACCAAATGATCTCTATTTCGCTCTCCCAATAACCGAAACATCGATTTTAAGGGTGTTTTGCAGTTATCATAACGTCTTTACATAACTTCAAGAGATAACAAAGTTATACTCAAAATATATACACAGGATATGACTAATGATATCTTTACTTGTATGCTAACAAGTGTACAAGATCTTAATGCCTAATCTTAACCTCTTTATGATCAACTATAAGATAATGCCAACTAAATAATTACCACTCTTGTCATAAAAGTGTATAACAAATAATACATTGTAATTAAAATGAGGCAAACAATTCACTTTTATCTATCATTTTTGTTATATTTGTGTGAAAAATGTTTGGCAAATTCAACACAAATACTTTAAACTCCAATAAAATGCAAATCAAAACTAAAAACAAAAGTTAAAACACTGTAACAGTACTCTAATTATATGTAAATATTATATTAAAAAACAAAAATAGATAATACTATAAATATAAACACACATTTAATTTAAAAAAATAAATTTGTGAAACTAATGTTTAAATGTGTTGTAAAATCACTTACTTTGAAACAAATGTAAATTTAAATGTTATTTTACACAATTAATGACAAAATTAATTCAAAACGTGATTCATATCTAATCGGATCTAATCATTGATTTAAGCATTTAATTATAAGGCAATCAAATAAAATCACTTTTGTTTGGAAATGAAAACAAAAAGCAAATTAAATAATTAATCACAATTTGCTGATAACGACGATTGGCTGCAAATCACGAAAACACAACAAACAAAACACAATACAAACTCCTCTACCAGTCCTCAAGACCAGTCCTAAACAACTTGTTTGGAGTGAACTTCATTATAGAGACAACACTTCCACTCAATCAAGTACTGAATCAATGAAGAACTTGAATTGTTGTGCAGTTTTCTCTCTCTCTCTCAAAAACAAGGTCTCAACACTTATTTACTAACATATCATACATAAGCCATACTATTGTATGATCTCATCCCCAAAACTGTTTAATATGTGAATATTTTGTTCATTACGTCCTTCTTCTGTGGCAGTCAATCATTGCTCTCCATATATAACACTATAAAACAGCTAATCATTGCTTCAAAGTATTTCACGTATTCTTTCATTTGGTGTATAATATTAAACAGAAACTGATTTTAATGTAAAGAAATTAGTTGTCAAATCAAATCAAAACAGATATGAGAATTTGGTTATGTTTAGCAAAAAATTTTGTGCTTTTAAACACCAAATCTATTATGAAATTTTTATAAGTGAGTGTGAGATGTGTTTGTTATCACAACTGGTTTGACAAAAATCAAGACAAGATAATAGAGTAGAGTTCTGGCATTAAATTGTATAAAATATAATGCATTTGTTGGTTATAGACGGGAAAACGAGGCCACTCTCTAGTAGTGAACCATAGCTCGAACCCAACCCACAGCCAACTCACTCTACAATACATAATAAATACAATAATAAAATTGTGCATAACTTTTGCCATACATTATAGAGCTTCGCATTAATTCATACAATAATATAATAAACAATAAATTATATTAAAACTACAGTCAAAAGGAAATAAAAAATATACCATTTTATATACACTGTAATAACGTGTTTCATATAATTTGCATTAATTTAGTTGTCTTATTGTTTCAAACATTAAATAGCTTTTTATATTCAGGAATTACTTGCTATTAAACAAATACTTTTTTATTTGTCACTAAATATTTATTTGTTATTCATTTTTTACGATAAAGACATTTTTATAAAGGTTAAAAATGATATATTCAGTGCAAAAATACTTTTATTTTGTCTTTAAAAAAAAATATATATATTTAGTCGCTATGGAGAATAAAAAACGGTATCATTTTTAATAGCTTAACTGCTATCCCATAACTACAGGCATTATTCAATGTATGGTTATATAAATCAGTTATTCATTTGTGGCAATACTTTAATGACTGTTTGGGATGAGAGACACGACACGAGAGAGAGTAATGGGAAGCGATTGGGAAGGGAATGGCTGTGAGTAGTGAGACAGACATCAGACTCATAAATAGCAATTCAAATGCTTGCACTTTCTGTGTACACAATATTCACAAACTAATGGAAAGTTATTCAATGGAAATAAAAATACATTTTAGCAAAACTATGGCTAAAAAGCGTTTGTTCTTAAACACCAAAATATTTGCCTTTAAAACAAAACTTATTATATTTGATATTTCAAGGCTTTTTATTAATACTAGAAGTATATCATTAAAATCATTTTCACTTCAAACACAATTCACTTTCTTTATGACCAAAAAACAAATTGCAACCAATTTTCTAACCAAACTTTCAACAACAAAAAAAAGTCATTTCAATACACTATTCACTTAACAATTAGTTTATTTATTTATTTTTGTATCGTTTAATCGCAAAAATATGCTAATATTGCTCTAATAAACAGCTGAACTAAAAGTTTGTGACAAAAATATTAAACTAAAAGTGCTTTATAACGGCAGTTGACTGTATCTTATTTTTCTCCTACATAATCCTTAAACTGTTAAAACAAGTATTTAATAGTTTTTAACAGTTTTTTAAATACATTGTATTTGATGTTAAGATATCAAAACAATTTGAATTTCATTTTCAGCAAAAATAAAATATCAATTTTGTACTCAATTTAAAAAAAACTAAACATTAACTGAATGTTCAGTTAAAATATTCAATGAAAAAAAAATGCTATTCATTTGTAAAACACAAGTCTGTCTTAAACAGTGTTTCAGTTGATGTGAGCGTTAATTAAATCACAAATTAAACTAAAAAAACTAATCATTAATTCAATGGGTTAGTCGATCGCATCAATACATTAAATAGTTTTCAATATATTATATAATTATTTTAAAAATAAAAAGTATTCACAAAACTAATTACAACACAAAAATCAATTTCAATTTTTTATGAGTTCAATATCTTTGTCGACTAATATATGTCTGAATTATTTTTCATAATAGCTTTTTTGCAGACAAAACACTGGCTTTTTAAATGAAAAATCAATTATTATATGAAAATCTATAGACTATAGTGAATGTTAGAGACAATTCATTTCATTTCATTATATAATTACAATCATTGGTTATAAATATATATAGTATTTAACAAATGTATGTCAAAAGTCATGTAAAATTTGCATCATTTGATTGAATCAAACATTGGCTGCGTTTGGTATGTCAAGTGATGTCTGGGATTGTCACCAATTGGATGGCATACAACATCATCACTTGCCATCACATCTCAAACACATTACAATTTAAATGAAACATTTGGTGCGAAACACACACTAAATAAACATTAATTTATATAAATAGTCGGCCAATAGTTTAGTCCGTAAATGCATTTAAAACATAGGATTGGTTTGTATTGAATTCAAATAAATTGCATATCAAGTGCCGATAAAGTGGTATTTGGCTTACCTTTGGATGCGATAATCAAATGGTGAATAAGTGGTGTGAAAGATGGGTCCAAAACACACACCTAAATGAATAGACACTGTTTTGGTCAGTGAATTGCGATGATTCAACCGATAGCTGCTGTGCGGACAGTCAGTGCGTCAGTCAATCCCAGTGCCAGTGCCTGTGTGTTGGGCTTATAGGGCGCGGCCGTAGGCATACAGTAAATGGCATTAACAGCAGTCAAACATTGCATTCAATGCATTGCTTTCATAGTAATGGCGCCGGTATTGAGGCGGTCTCTCGCAGACCAGCAACACATTACTTTTCAAACACATCCAACACTATATACGTTTACAGTCTATCCCTCCCCAACCAGTACTTGAGCCGTACATTTGACTGCCATATAAATTGTTGTTCACTTCATTATAAGCCAACGTTTGCATTGAACGGCTCTTTACGGCATTACAGTAATGCAAAACCATAGACAACGCCTATTAAGTCGGTTGTCAACCAATAAGCGATGAGTTGGCGCTTAAAATGATTTGAGAGACAGATTGTAGAGACAGTGAATGGTTTGCAGGGATTGGTTGATGTGTTGTATGAGTTGAGCGCCAAAACCATATGACCGCTCAATCCGTCGACCAAACAATTGCATTGTACATTGTATTTGCATTTAATAGTCATTTAGTTATTTCACTCAATCTTTCCCTCACTTTGTTTCCCACTTTTAATTCATTTTAACTTTAATTGCAATCAATTTTAATTAACATTTGAGTGAACACATCGACTGTTGGATACGAAAGAGTCACCCGTTTTTGTGTCACCAATTGGTCGGATAGTCTTAAGTGGAAGAGTGTATTGAAGACAGTGTTGGAGACAATGAGCGCCGTAAACGAGACAGTGATCAATAAGAAGCGTAAGTTTGCCATCGATTGGGCTGAACTGTGCGATGAAGACTCGGAACAACAGTGGACTGACCTCTTTGACCGACTTTTGGGTGAGAAAGTGTCAGATAATATTGCAGCTCAACAACAGACTGCCATCGATGACAACATCGAGAACACTGATATCGGCCAACACGACGAGCCGATGGACGACAATATGACTGAATGTCGGGTCGAAGAGAGTGCCAAAGAGTTGGACTCAGGGCTCGGATGCAGCGAAATATCGAGCGAAGATTTGCGGCTTCAGTTTCCACCCATTAGTTCGACCCCTAAATGTCCGACTAAAGGCTTGACCGCAAACTCGGAACAAATGTACGATATCTTCAATTCTCCGAAATCTTCGCCAAAGAAAATGAAATCGTCGCCAATGAGCGAAGACAAGGCGTTTGTATTCAGGACTCCCAAGACTAGTCGCGTCCGAAGAAGTATATTCGGAACAAACTCGCAGAACCGTCGGTTGGCGGCGCGTCAGTGCCCGTCACCGTCGTCCAGTCCATTGAATTCATCGGTTGAATACGAAACCGATATGTCTATCATTAGGCGCCGACAGAAGCAAATAGATTACGGAAAGAATACAATCGGTTACCAGAAGTACTTGAACTCTGCGCCCAAGAATAAGCGCAAAGCCGATGATCCCAACACTCCCGAGAAGTTTGTTAAATATAGCCGCCGGTCGTGGGATCAACAGATCAAGTTATGGCGCAAACGACTCCACGAGTACGACCCGCAAGAACTTAAGGACAGCAACGATATCGACATCTCGGACCTGTTGTCCGACACTTCATTTGACGATATGTAACAATCAAGCGTTTGATTCAATGCATAGACTTATGACGAGGTTTTGGAGACAAATATAATACCCATTAGTTTATTATTTATATTTTATTTAAGGCATTATCACATCATATACTGTATTGATATATAGCTTTACATTTAAATGTCATTTAATTTCATACATTTCTTTTGCTTTTTTTAGAAGTCATACAAAGTTTTTAATATTGTTTTCAAAACTAATTTTATTATCATTTCTGTCGACAATTTCATTGTCTCAATAAATCATTCATCTCTTTCTTAATACAAAAAAATGGTGTTTTTGTTCATTAAATGATTGTTTGAATAAAAAATAGAGAATTGAATAAAATATTTGTTTTTCAATTATTACTGCGTTTTGTTTGTATTTATATTAAACTAAATATCAGATTATATTATCGATTAATGGGATTGATTGCACCTCAAGATTACGTAAGGAAGAGCTAAAACAATAGTTCAACTGTAATTAACAGCAATGAATCAAATGCAATGATATATTGCATCCGAGTGTGTGGTGTATGTGTGTTGTGTTGAGTCGGGTAAAGGACTACAACTTATACATTACGTTATAATTAGTGCTTATAATTGTTTGCAAATTAATTAAATTAATCGGAACCGGTGTTACACACTAAATACAATACAAACATCAGTCAATACATGTATTGACCGTCCATTTCATAGTTAACATTAACACTGTTTTTACCCTAAACACCTGATAGTTGGCCTCAGGGGCCATAATTCAGATTCCCCATATTTTCTAAAAACAATCAGTTACTAGGGGCCATAATACTGTATTATGGCCCCTAGGGGAGGCGTTAAATTGGGTATAAATTTGAATTTGTGTATATTTTGAATTAAATATCAATAACTAATGAAATAAACCATTTTTATTTACTTAAAGTATTTATAAAACATATTGATTATAATACACACTGATAATAATCATCGAAATCAATTAAATTTAAAAAATATTTTTGAATGAATGAAATTTAAAAAATCGCAAAATTGTGTTAATTGCTGGACGATACACCAAAGAGTGATGTTATCTGGGCGAACGGTCTGTTTGATTTCAGTGATTTGTTTGTTGAGGTTTGCAATGCATTTGTGAACCGCAATATCCCCAACTATTTTATGGCAATCATTGCAAACAAACTTTGTGCACATCTTTAGATGTAATGACCGGTCCATTAAAAGAAAAACAGGCCCACATTTTTGGTCACATTTGATTACAAATGATTCAATCATTTTATTGATTACTCGATTCTTTGTGTATTGTTTGGTCAACAATGTTGGGTGTAACATCTTGTGTGCAATAAGGACATACACTATCATTGACCAACCACTCCTCAAGACATCCTGCAAAATGTATGGCCACATACATCAGTAACAGCATTTTTGTACGCTTTGCCACAAATGCCACACCTTATGATTTGCATTTGTAGTTCAGTAATTGACACAAACTTTTCCAACTCATAACTAAATTTACTAATGATTGGCGGCATCTAAAAGGTTTTGACCGGTCTGTTTGTATGTTTACCGATTTATACACTTCTTACGCCACCAAACTATAGCCGACAAACACCGACCGGTCCATCACATGCCATACCATAAAACAATAAAAATAAACATTAGATATCAATAGCTATACAAATCAATGGTGTGAGTGATTGGTGAGCCAAACACATAAAAAAGTCAAAACATTTAAAATACTGACCAGATTTAGAAGATTGTGTTGTAGTGAATGTATCCCTGATTAATCCACTTTTGATTCAAACACATGTCAGTTATAATGTAAATGTTTTCACTAATCGGCTCTCATAGTGATTACGGAAATGCAAACCACTATTTCAATCAGTTATAAACAAAACAATTGACAATTTGATTGCAACGTTAGGCGGATATTGCATTAAATTTATCATCAATTACGTTTAAAAAAGTTGAATTTTTTTAACTACAAAAATACAGTTTACAAATATTTAAAAGAGACCGGTCACTAGGGGCCATAATACGGTATTATGGCCCCGTCCCTTAGTGGTCCGAACCATGGCCCCTCTGAGGCCAACGATCAGGTGTTTAGGGTACAATGATATGTAAATATTTACAAATTCAATAACTTATTAGTTATAAACATTTGAATAATGAAAAGCAAAGACTATTGTAATTGTTATTATCGCTTACGAATAAACGTTTTATTATGCTAAACCGATATTGATCCAGTTTTTGTCTTAAAATATACTTAAAAGTGTATCTAGAAATTTAACAATAATTTTA
>JAQIWK010000128.1:0-23095 GCA_034695265.1 Dissorhina ornata | reverse complement strand
ATTTGTTATTTATTCAAATCAATTGTTTGTGAATTTTTTATGTTTGTTATACCAATATTATATGATGTATTGAGTTTTGTTTTGAAATAGTTGTTTTTTGTTGGTTTTTGTATATTATTATTAAACATTATATACAATGCCCTAATTTGTTAAATAAATTTAGTTATATAAAACTGCCAATACATTCATATAAAACTAATTTTGTTATTTTTGTTATTAAAAACAAAACTTTTGCTCAAAATTGTTATATAAATTACTATAAAAATAAATATATTTTAATATCTCTTTAAAAAACACTTTACTATTAAACAAAACTTTGGGAATTATTTTATGGGAATTAAACTTAATTTAAAAAAGTAAATAAAGTTTTAAATTTATTATAATCTATTTACAAATAAAACCGTATTAATACTGATTGTAATTTTAAATTTTACAAAATATTTAATTTTATTTAATTGTATTACCGTATTTATAAATTTAATTATTACTTTTAAAAATGTCCAACCATTAAAAAGTTTTTGTAAACTTATTTTTATACTCTTGTTATTAAAAATTGTTATTTACTCTTTTTTAAAAGTAATTATATTTTAATTATAATCAAATTACAAATTAATTCATTGAAAAAGAAAGAATGAAAGAAAGAAAGAAAGAAAGAGAGAGAGAGAGAGAGAAAGAAAGGGAGAGAGAGAGAGAGAGATTTTAATAATTTTTAAATATTGTGAAATAATGTGAAAATTTTGATTAAAAATAATTTCCCAACATTTGTTTACAAGTTTTAATTAAAATCCTTTTAAAATATTATAAATGATATAAATTAACAATATTTTAAATGTTAAAGTTATGTTTTTAAAGAATATTCTGGATAATAATTAATTATTTTTTATTAAAATATTTTTAATTTAAAAAGGTTTCCGATTACATACATGTTATTAAATACAAACTTATTATTTTATAGGAATTTCCAAATATTTATTTATATTTATAATTTTAATTTTCTAAAATTTTACTTTTATACTGTAATATATACTTTATAATAAAAATCAACAAATTATTTTAATTAATATTTTCAGAATTTATTTAAATTTTATTATATTATTTTATTATATTATTATTATATAAATATAAGACATAAAATTTAAAATATATCTTATTTGTTATATAAAATACATTACATTTAATTATGTAATAAAATATTTCTTATTAATTATAGTAAAAATTTATTATTATAAGTTATAATTTATAACTAAAATAATACACAAAAACGTGATTTAAAACATGTATTTGTTTTTGTCTGATAAAAAAAACAGCCAACACTTAAGGCATTAACGATATAATAGTTTAGTTAACTGTTAGAGTGAAGGCGCAGATGCTCTTCACATCTCTATATGAAGATTGAGTTTTTTAGAGAGCATTCAGAACACAATTGACAGACACTTTCACTTCAATACAGATTACATACAGAAAAAGCAATCTTCATAAGAGATTAATTGAAGAGATGAGAGATGGCTAACGATGGCTATTGTGTTGATAGCCGTACGTCTAGACAATTAAATGGTCAATAATTTTGCATTGAATTTGTAGATAAATTTTTGAAATAAAATATTTTTGTTAAAAATTTGTTTGAAAATGTTTGATTTGCTAAACAATTGTTGCAAAGTTTTTTTTAATTAGTTAAATAGTTTTTCAAATAAAACTAATGGCAATAATTAAATCATGTTGTTTTGGCACTAAAACATTGCGAAGTGGAAGTTTCACCTGTGGTATTTATACCTTGGTATGATTTATTTATTTATATTATGATTATAATTTATAAGTTATAAATTATATTAAAAAATTTAATAATAATAAGTTATAATAAATTACATAAATTATAGTTTATTACATAACTTATAAAACTTTGATAAATTTTTACTATAATTTATATCCAATTTAAATCCCAACTTATTAAAAATTAAAATATACTAGCTAATTTTTAAGCAATATATCTTTAAATTAAAATTTATAATTTATCTATCTAATCACTAAATATTTAATTAACTTAACTAACTTTATTTACGATAACAAAAATGTTATTTAAAATTTATAAATTATATTCAGTTTGAATTTAATTAATATATTGGTAAATTTATTATAATTAAAAAATAATCTATTATTATCAAGTTAAAGTAAATAATTAATTAAATTGTTTTGAATATTGAGTTTTATTAGAACATTAATAAATATATTAATATTTACTTAAGTATCAAATAAAACTTTTATTGATTCAAGTCTTAACCCAAAATTACTTTTAATATTTAATTTAAATTTGTTTTTACTTTTTTACTGTAAATATAGTTGATTTGTAATAAAATTCACTTGAATAAACAAAATAACAATTATTATTTGTTAAATAACAAATTTGCCATAATAACATATCATTTATTTATATATTAGTATAATTACTTTTAAACTATTATAACTTATAAGTTATGATTTTAAAAATAAGTTTTGTAAACTAGCAATCATTTTCAGGTTTTTGATTCTTATTTTTATGACAAATAAAACTATACAAAAGCAATTTGACTTAAATGTTTATTTCAATAAAATAAATTATAAAATTATGACTCAATTGACAAATAAATAAATTTTTTAAAATTCATACAAAAGTTATAGTAAATCCTGGATGGTACAGTTAAATTAAAAATTATATTCATTATATTTATATTTTTTTTATTTTTTTTTATTTTAAATATTTTTAACATTCTGTGACAACATATTATTATAATATATTAATTTGTTAATTAAGTAATATTATATTTTATAGCCATTTTTATAACTAAATTAAACTTGTTAATTTATTATGATAAAGTATCAATAACAAATAAACAGAAATAAATTTAAATACTACATTATATAATATAATTTATATTGAGTGCAACCAAAATAGTATCAAATAATATTTAAATGGTCAAGTTTTTAAATAGATATATCGTTTATCAAGTTTAGGGTTAAACAAATGGAAAATTCTCGTTTCTAACTTTCTGGAAATTTTTGGAAATTTGTTAATTTTCTTATATAATGGGAATCTCATTGTACATATTTAATGAGGTGAAATAGGATTTCCATTATATAATTTATAGTAAACTTTCAATTTTTCTCATATTTTTGAAAATTAGTAATTTGATCAACCTTAGTCGAGTTACTAGGCTAATTATTTATAAACTTATATTGGATAACTACTACGACATTGAAAATAGATGTCAATTAATCCTAATTTAATTAGTAGTAAATTTTTAAATATTATCAAATGTCTTGTGAAATATATTAATTTATTACTTAACATAATTGTTATTATCATATATGTATAATAATATTATATTATAATATAATATAATTTACATATAATTTTAATTAATATTAATTTTAATTAATTAATTAATTTTTAAAATTATTACAAACAATAAAATTATGTAAAAATATGTTCTAGGTAATATTTATATTTTCAAAGTTAGTGAATTAAAATTAAATCAATAAGTAATAAAAGTTTTTTTTAATAAAAATAATATATATATTTAATAAAAAGTAAACTCTACATTTTTTTCTTAAATCAATGCAAACACTTATTGAATGGATATTTAGATGCAAAAAAAAAGTAGTAATAAATTATAGCAACAAATACTGTATAAAGATTTGAAAACATTTGCTAAATCATTTGAAATGCATTAATATTTTATTTTCACTATTAAAACACTTCTATTCAGGTTTTTAAACAAATAAATACATTATAAATAATAAACGCATTCAAGAAACTAATGCAAACTACCCGTGCGATTAATATTTAAAAACAAAATATTAGAAAAAAAATTATAAATATATAGTTAAATTAAATATTTCAATTTTATATTACACAAGTTATACAATCTTAATATTATATAAAAACTATTTTATTAAAATATTTAAAAATTATAAGAACCAGAAAATATTATACATATTATTATTGTTTTGAATAAATTTTTCATCAAAATAAATAACTTTATAATTTAATTACAGATTTTGTATACACTTTTTGTAACGATTGGTGCATTTCATGTGAGTATAATATAACACAAAATTTATTATAACTATATTTTTGTTGAATTAATTACAATAAATATATAATAAATTTTTTATGAATTATTATCACTCGCTTTAGATTAATCTTGTCATTCATATTCCCGGTAAGTGTTTTGTAATTTAACTAAATTTGCATTAATTTATTGATAAAGTTTTTTTTTGTGAATAACAAATTACTACTAGAAAAAAGCTTTTAATTTTATGTAGATATAATATTAAAGGGATATACATATATTTATAATGTAATAATAATTAATAATTTATTTTCTTTAAATAGTATTTATAAATCAAAATAATTTTTTGTGTGTATTATCGGTTAAATGTTAAACAATTTTTTGTTTGACACCAATTGCTATAATCTATAGAAATTTGATATGATTTTGACAATTATTAAAGTGATTGTAATCTCAAGTATTTATTAATTTCTAATGTAATGAGAAAAATAGGAATTTATATTAATTATTTTAAAAGCATTTTTTGTGTTAGTTTTTTCTTTATGTTTGATTATACTTAAAAATGTCTATCAATTTTAATTAATATAGTTTTATACTTTTGAATTTTTATTTTATGATAGTTTTGTATAATATTTTAATTTTAAATATTGCTTAATTTTTATTTTATTTTTTATATATCAAATTTAATTTCAAAAATAATAAAACATTAATTAATTAAATTATAATTTAATATAATTAAAGCAATTTTTAATAAGAGACTTAATTAAAATATATTTTTAATATATTTATAATGTATTAGTTATAATTATAATTTTTCAAAAATTTATATACTTTTTAATTTCAAAATTTAAATAAACAATTTAATTATATATAAATTTTAAAATAACTTTTACTTTTTTGTAAAATTTTGCAATATGTTAAAACATGACAAATAAATGTTACAAATATAAAGGATCAATTTAGTATAATTTGAAATATTATCATCTAGAAATTTTTGACACCAAAAAACCTAATGATTTATAAAATATAAAAAAGCTATAGATAAGTGTGCCTTTAAACGGGTGACCAATTTCATTAATAGCTAAATAAAGTTTTTTTTAAAATTTTATTTTTATACTATTTGCTGATTAAAGTAGCTGTTCAGTAAATAATAATATATATATATTTAAACTTGATTGTAATTATATAAATTATTTTTTAATTATATAATATATGTAATTTTATATAAAAAGTTCATTTGTTTGAAGTATTAAGTTTATAATATTAATAATAAATGTTTACATGGACATTTGTGGCCACCCGTGTGTTTTATATGTTCAACACATTAGTATCATTAGATTTGATTAGTTATTACGGGTATTGGTTGTGACACCAAATGGCAATAAACACTATATTCTATTAGATAACCAAAAAACACACACAAAAACATTAATTGAAAGCAATTTATTGTCACTTATATAACATGTTATATATATAATTGTCAATCTTTTCTGTCCAATAGTGTTATTTATATTAAGCCTTTTGTTACTCCTATTCTCGGGCCTGTGTGTGATGGCATCCGTTATCCTATTGGTTGGACTCTGTGTGGTATTCAATCAATCATTAAAATCTTTACCAAATTTATTTTAATACAATTTTTTTGTTATATAATAATATAATTGTATTTTAATGTAATTCATCAAACAATGACATTATTAGGATAACAGAAAAATGCTAATACCCTGGATGTTAGCCGTGTTGAGCACAACCACTCTCGATATATTTGTCTGTTGTTTCTTCATTACCGATAAGGAGACGGTATATATAAATATATTTTCATACAATATATTGCATATCATATTAAAAACATTTAATATTGCACCTAATGTTTGTCCTAATCCAACAAAAATTATATACCATATAATTTATTATATACTAACTAATAATATATAAAAAACAAAAATACTATTAAATGAACAAAATAACAATTTATATCAAATGACATATTAGTTTATATACTGTTATTATAGTTTAGTTTTTTGTTTTATTTTCTTGATTTACTTCATAATTATTATTTTTTTAATACTTTTGTTTGCCTTAATTGTATTAATACTAAAGTTATTATGGTTTGAGTTAATCTATTAAAAAACAAATAATTTATATTACCTTACTTTAACGCTAACAGGTCTTTGACGCTATTATATTGATTTTGATGGCCAGTGATATGTCAGTCTGTCTTCTAAATGTATGTAATCTTTTACATTATAATTTGTAAAGTTTTTAATTTTTTAAAATTAAAATTACTTTCAAGTTAAAAGTTTTAACATTAAACAACTAACCCAAAAATAAATATGTATTATTATTACAAACAAACAAAATGATATATGATCTCATCTTTTATTCTTTAATTATTATATAATATCCATATAATAATCATTAATAATGATTCATTATAATAGAGTAAATATGAGAATATTCTGGTATATTTGTCAGGTCTCTCAATATTAACAAAATAACTGTTTGCAACTTTGTTTGCTTCTCCCCATTCATGTCTGTAATTGTGTTTAAATCAACAATCAATTGATTAAATAATATATTATTATTTATTTTATTTGTTGTGCCGAAGATATACTGTGTATTGTGTGTATTGTCTCAATACCAAGAATATCTGGAGGGAAGGGGCGGTCCAGATGGTGAACGAGTTAGTATTATTTCTATATATTGTTATTTTTAGTCTGATGTTAATTTAATCAAAACATCAAATCAAATGAAAAAGTAATTAATATATTGTTTTTGGTTTAAAATAATAAAACTAAAGACTAGGACAACTGACAACAACTTTGTGCTACTTTCGCCTAATTTCATATGTAAACCAAAAGCCAATCCAAACAATACAACTGTGGATGACTTGTCAGACACCACTCGAACCACATCTCATATCAATTCTAACGTCGGTCTTAACATTACTGTAAATACCAATACCATCGGCGGTGACACTGATGATAATTGTCTCAATACTCAACACCATTTGTTACTTAACTCTGTACTTAATACTGATATCAAGAGTGATATTCACTCAACTAATCCTTGCTTTTCATTGCAAAGTAATTTAAATTTGAATAAAAATAATTATAATTATAGTTCAAAAGATAATTTTTGTGTCAAGCACAATTATGCGACGATTTAATGTTCTTATATATAAAAACCAATTTGCTTTTTATAACCATTAAATGGTTACTTTTTAATATAAATTTATTATTAGATTAAACAAATAGTTTTTTATAATGTTATTAAATTTGATGCTATTTTATTACCAATTTATGTAATGATATAAATGTTTAGATATTTAAAAGTCATATAAATTGTTATCAGAAATTATATATTATATATATATTTTCATTAACATGTTTACGGTAAAAACTTTCTAGGTAAATATACATGTATTTTTAGCTGGCATTCAGTATTAACTATTAATATTTTTAAACTAATAGTTTAATAATTAATAATTAAACTTTAAAGTCTTTAATTAAACATTTTAAAAATTATAAAGAATTGATACTAAAACCATTAAACTTATAAAACACTTACTGTATGTAACTGTTTATTTAATTAAAATAAAGTATACAGTTTATAGTCAAAATATATTTATTTATTTATCAATTGATTTATAGTTTAAAATAATTTTTTCACACTTTAAAATTCATTCATTTATTTGAAAATAAATATTATATTAAATTCAAAATTCAAAATTCAAAATTAATTTCAAAATTCATTTAATGTTAATTTACTAAATAAAAATAGATTATTATATAATTTATTTGTCACACCTTTATATTAAAAAATAATTAATTAAACAAATATTGGAGATCTTGTTGAGTTGTAATAAAATAAAATATATTTTATATAATTTATAAATAGTGAAGTTTTTTAAAAATAAATATTGTAATAAACAAAATAAATAAATAATTTAATTTTAAAAAATTAAAAGTCTCTATATTTTTAAATCTTCATTTTGTTTGGCGGCAAACGTCAAGAATATTTGCTCGAGAGTTGTCTGACCGACAGAGTAATCCTCGATATTCAGTGCCGTCTTTGCCCTTTCAATGGACCCAAAAATGTGAGCCCACGTCAGGTCCGTATCATTCAGAAAGTAATTTAATAAATTATAATGAATTTCTTTGAGTTCACACCCAATAAAGGTTTTATCCATAAAATCTTTAACATCTTTGATATTCTGATCCATAACTATATCATTGGACACAATACTACTTTGACGCCAAGCCATCTTCGAGTGGCGTCGTTCGCCGTCGGCCACCGAGTGGTTAGTATCGGTCAAACCGGTGCGCACTCTAATGCGAACCGTATATCCTTTGCCAAACTTATTCTTCAACATCTGTGGACTACCGATGCAACAGATCCGGCCGTTAACCATAATAATGAGTCGATTGCATAGCGCTTCACATTCTTCCATCGAGTGAGACGTCAATACTATAGATCGGCCTTCACTTAGCTTTTTGGTCAACGCATCCCAAAGACATCTTCGGGCCACTGGATCCACACCTGTGGTCGGCTCGTCCAAGAAGGACACCGATGGGTTGCCTAACAGTGCCTTTAAGTATAAAATAAAATATTTAATTAATCTGAATATTGAATACTTATTGTTTGAATACTTACAACAGCTGTACTTAATTTACGTTTAGTGCCGCCGCTGTAGTTCATAACCAATTTGTCTAAATGCATATCAAAGTACAATAATTTGCTAATTTCTTCGATGTGTTTAGGAATGTCCACCTCTTGAATGCCTCTGAGTCTACAAAACAATACAAGAGTTTCGCGACCAGTTAACTGATCCAATAGACCGTCAAATTGTGGACAATATCCAATTTGTTGAAGCACTTCTTGTATATCTTTCTTAACATTACATCCGTTAACAAATATGTCACCACTTGATATGTTCTCATCGCCGGTAATCATCTTAAAAGTGGTGGTCTTTCCGGCGCCGTTCACACCAAGTAAACCGAAACACTCGCCCCGTTTGACGCCATATGAAATGTGATCGACGGCGCAGAAGTTGCCGTAATATTTGGCAAGTTTTTTAATTATTAACGAATCACTATCAAAGAGTTTCTGCAAACTGTCATTGTTTTCTATGCGATCGCTTTCACGCTTCACGTCATCATCTATTATATCATTCATTTCCATATTTTTGATGTCATTATTGGCACCAAACTTATTGGACAACGATGTCTTCAATTGACTAAACTTATAGCTAATATTTCGGATAACATTTAGTTCAACCAAAACTATGAAAATCCAAAACACTATGCCTTGCATTACAAAGAATAGCATTAGTCGTCCGATACCCGGGTTTTCAAGAGCGAAAAAATTGTCGGTCCAGGGAAAGCAATTATCCTCGCATTTAGCTGCAATACAAAACAACAATATTATTCACAAATAATTCATAAAAACTAAATAATTTAATAAATTGTAATATATTTATATGGTCAAGAACATTTTACAAAATATACATACTTTTACAACATGGTTTAATAACATCAGGCACAGGTATAGTCATGTTTTCATCCTTAGGAATCATATCGAGATAGTCTTCGAAGAGAAAAGCAAATTCTTTGAACTCTGTTTTAATCATTTCAATAAATGCTGTCCCGTTAACGGTTCCCATAGTACACGCCTTCTGAAGTGCACCGATATTGCAGTATTTGTTACCCAAATAGTTGGTATATAAACTGTATACACTTCGGCCTAAATTATAATTTGGCAAAAATATACTAAAAATAAAGTCCAATACTTTTCCCACTTCTTTCAGATTGAGAAGCGGCAGTTCGGCCACAACTACGGTAATGAAGGTTCCGATACCGAGAATGATATTATAGAGACATATGCGGACGTAAGCGGTTGAGGGGACGTCAAACATGAATGACATGAGATATACCATCGGCAAGAGGGAGAACCCGTGCGCTGCAAACACTACAAACAGTCGACTTTGTTGGGCCACCGATCGGAGAGGTTCTTCATTGAACACCAAATACATGACCATTACACCCAAACATGCTATCATGTATATAGCAAAGTCCCAAATGAATGAAGTGATCCAAAACAGGTATAACTTGACGCCACAAACTTGTTGCAAATGTTTGCCTTTAATGGACTTTTCTTTGACCAAAAGTACGGCAAAACTGGCCGCAAGAAACGACATACTAAACATGAGATTCTCGGACAACTGGAACTGTTCGGGTGACGCGTACCGAACTTGAAGTAGTTTATCAGCAGTGGTCATCGGTAAGGGATGATTAGTCACTTCGTAAGAATAGTCAGGTTTTGAAACCATATATCGCAATATAGCCGAATCAACGGCCGCTAGACTTATGCCCGCAGAATGAAAGGGTTGGTTATTGAAGAGTGCGGTCACCACTAGATCGTCTTCATCCCTACTATTGTCACATACTTTGTTCTCATTGTTGCAAAAAATAGCACCAATCGGCTCATGAAGATTGAAATAAGCGATATTCTTCTGGGCGACTGTCAGTACATAGTCGACCATAGATTCGGTTACATTTGTTGAGTTTATAAACGTGTGTCCGTACACATGATTCTGTCCCTTAAACTGACTAATATAGGCGCTCTTTATGTCAACTAATTCTCGGTTTGTATCGTTGTTGACGAAATATGGTACTTCTGTTCCCTTATAATTGTTCAAATTAAGAGCAAGTGGTGGCGATTCACCTAATTTTGGCAAATTCTTGAGCATAACTAAGACGACAACAGCAAAATACATTGGTATTAACAGCTGCGACAAAGTTAGTGTCCGATTGCGTAACGAATACAACACTTTCTTCAGGAAGAGAGCGTAAAATTGTTGACTAATTAGAGTATAGCCTTTGTTTCGCTCTTCTTTCTTCAGATCCAAATTTAGAGACACTTCGCTCTTATTGTCGACGTTTTGGTTGGCTTTCAATGCTTTCATGCCTTCCTCTGCGTATTCTCCAACTCTGTTATTATCAAAATAAAAATTATACTAAAAATTTTCAACAATTAATTGAAAACATACCTAAGAAATACTTCTTCCATAGTAGTGATGGATATACCAAAACCATCGATTCCCAGCGTCTGCTTCTGGAGTTCAATATTAGTGAAGAGTGCCTCAAATTGGTCGCTGTACTGATCGGGCAGATTGTAGTTGATTTCAGTGCCGGCAGAGCTGTCCAAATGAGCATCACTTATATGAGACTGAATAAGACGAGTGATGGGCACAGCATCTGTCATATCACTAGACTTAACAATTGTTAGCCGATATCCGGCGCCATATTTTTTCTTAAGAAACAGAGGCGATCCGCAGCACTGCAACTGTCCATTTGCCATAATGGCTATCCTTTCTCCCAAGATCTTACCAAAAAAATTATTTTAAATTATTAACTTTCAGTCATTTAAGTCAATTCAGATGAACTCACATCTGCCTCTTCCATAAAATGTGTCGATAGGAGTATCGTTCGGTCAGTTTTCTCGCCTAAAAGTAGATCCCAAGTGAATCGACGCGCGTATACATCCATACCAGAAGTGGGTTCATCTAAAATAACTATTTTAGACTTTCCCACCAAAGCTATACCAACCTTTGAAAGTCAAACAATTATATAATATTTATTAGATATTTATTGATAAACTATGCATTAGTCACTAATGATTAGTAACACAAACCGATAGTTTTCGCTTCTGTCCGCCCGATAATGTTTTGGACGCTTTTTTGGCTTTGTCTTCGAGTCCAAGCAATTGTATCATATGTTTAATTTCGTCTTCAATTTCTTGTTTATTAAAGTTTTTGAGTTCACAATAAAATCTCAAATGTTCTTCAACTGTCAGCTCATCAAACAACACATCAAACTGCGGACATATACCCAAACTTGACCTAATCTTATCCATCTCTTTGCGTATATCGTATCCATTTACTAATGCCGTCCCATTAGACGGCGGAAAAAGTCCAGTCAATATAGACATTGTAGTGGTTTTGCCTTAAAATACAATAAAATATATTATTAATTGATTAAAAAATACAGAATTATTTATTCAAATCATTACCGGCGCCGTTGTGACCTAATAATGCTGTAATCTGACCCTTGTATGCATTTAGTGTCAAATTTTTAACCACAAATTTCTTGCCATCAAATGTCTTCCAAAGATTTGATATACGGATTCCGCACTTCAAAGCTGTTGGCTCTTTCTCGAAGAACTCGTTGTGATCGTTGGTATCGTTGGTATCGTTATCATCAATATTATAGCCATTAGGAGTATTTAGTTTCATTTTTTCTTCATTAACAATAGGTTTCTCTCCAAACCAATAACTTCTGGTGAATGGAAAGTACCATTTAAGAGGAACACCGTATTCACCGGGAAATGCAGTCTCAATATAAAGAGTCAACAGCATGTATACAAATGTGTCAAAATAAAACATAGCCAACACATGCATAATGGTTAAAGTATCATCAGGAGAGGCCGGTTCGTTCAAATTTGACCATTGAATGCCTACACCGTTGCCCTCCCACATGGCTATTATCATTGATCCCATGGCCAGTGCCGAGTTGCACGATAAACATGACGCTAACTTCTGAGCGAATCCCAAATCGCTATTCAATTTGAATTACAAAAATAAAATGTAATTAAAAGTTTATAAATAATTAAAAGTATTCAACAATTATACCGATATCGAGGAAAGAAGAAAAAATATGGCATAAATGCCATGAAATAGATAACTCCGGCCGCAATCGCCGCTACGTTTGCCTTAATTAAGATATAATTTTTATATTAAAATATTTGATTTAATTTAAAAGAGTTATATGAAGTGCTTACTTTTGAAAATAAAGTACTCATTAGAAATGAAAATGCTATACAACTAATTGAATAGCTGAAGAAAAATAAATAAGTAATAAACATATTGCTATTGTTTAATATTCCGACGCCTTCTTTAATGTCAATTGTCATCAATATTGTGAGCAAAGCTGAACTTAAAGCTAACCAAACAATGGATTTGATGAACCAAGCGGTCCAATGTAACCAATTCTTTAATCCCATCATTTTCATCGACTCTTTGAGCCGTTTTTCCTTTTCAATGACTATATTTTTGGTCAAATTGACCACCGGATAGATGTAACTCAACATTAATATCATTGGAAATAGGAATTGAAGGGCCAATAAAAATATGTCTTCAATGTATGGCGGGTACGGAAAGCGCTGTAATTGTACCATAAGATGCTCGTCAATATCATCAGACGATTTCATTAGATGACTGGCTACTGACATATCAATGGCGTGTTGGACGGCCAAAAAGCCTTCTTCGTAATAACCAGGTACGCCTCCCGTAAACTGTTGTGACTGTCGTGGGCCCGGCGTTGAGAATAAAGGAAATGTAAATTGTGTCCACCAGTTTCTAATCGGCCTCAATCGGTCCCTAACTGTAAATCTTGGTGTCGATGAGAACCTGAGCTTATAATTCAAACGACTTTCTAATTGTGGCTCATCTTCAAAGACAATACCGCAAAGAACTAGATTCTGAAAAAACGATTCCTGTCTGTTATAATAGGATATCATATCTGATTCGTTATCAAACGCCTGAACTGTTTGGACAGATTAAAGATAGAACAAAGAAAGAATGAGAAAAAGGTGTGAAAAATTATATCATGTCATAAATAATATGATAAATGAAAAGCATAAAAATCTGTGCCCATCTATTATTAGCAAACAATTTGCTTTTGGGAGATATAAAAATAGATTACAAATCAATATATTTGCAAATAAGTATTAATACTATAAACGCTTGGATATCAAATAGCCATAGAAATAAAAGTATATATAAATCATAAGAATATTATAATCAATATTTTCAGTAATACATTATAAAACTAGATGTTTAAAAAATCAATCATGATACATTAGATAAAACTATAATAACTATTCAATATCATATTATTTTATTGTGTCCTTAACATTAAATTATTGTAAAAGTTTTTTGTTTGTTTAATGTTTATTTAATTTTTTGGTGTGCCTTTTTGAAAATTTTAATATCAATTGCTATATATATTGTATTTATATTAAAATATTATACAAACAGACAAACAGTAGCACACAATTGTCTACTGAATCTTACAATAATAATAAGACAAACTATAAGTAATATTCTGGAGTCGAGTCGACTCCTGACACGCAATGCACTAATAATTGCACTTAAACTTGAAATCTTTTATATGGTTTTATATTTATTTTAAATTTAAATTAATATTATATTTTTTGATAAAATCAATATTTTTATAGTGAATTTATTTTCAAAAATAGATTAAATATTTTTAATTTATTTTATATTATTTTTAATAAATTAATCAAACTTTTATACTATTACTTTTAAATTTATTAAAAATTATTATAATTTTTTAAAACTTAATTCATCTAAAACTCCAAATAACTATAATTTGAATTTTCTAAAATAATTTGAATAAATTATAAAAATATAAATAAATTTTTAATAAATAATTCACATATTATAAATTACAATAATTTATAACTTACTAAAATTTAATTAAAATCTAATTAAAAACCCTAAAATTGATGTTGGCTAGTAACTATATAATCTTATCTGTACTCATAAATAATTAATAATTCAATATAATTACATAATAATAATTAACTAGGTTTGATAAACACATTAAATATTTATTAACATTGATAAATAGGTTAAATAATCATCTAGTTGTTAATTAATGTAAAACAAAAAACTATTAACAAAAATCAATAATTGTTATATCTATTTGCTATTTAATAAGCTTCAAATGCAAATTAAAAATTAAACAGGTTAATAATGATAATGAAATGTCAAGGCAAAAGGCAAACAAACATACGTTCAAAGCGCAGGGCGTCAGTCATGGCAAACATTTTTCGGCGGACTTTATACATAATCTGATTGACATCCGTATGATTTGGCGAATACATGACAAACCATTGAGGAATCATTAGATCGTCGCCCACCTTCACCTCTGGTATATTAAACAGACCGAAAGGCTCGTATTGGGTCACATTATCATGGGCTGTGAAGTCTACTTTGAGTCGCATACCGGCCAACATGGCCACAAACAGGCACGGGATTAGTAGCTCGGCCAGTGTCACCACCGGATGCCTGATTTGTAACATATAGTTCTTCCATAAAAGTAGCCGCAAGTCATTTATCACAGACATTATCACCAAATATTTGATTCAAATATTAAATTTAATTAACAATTTATAATATTTTATTATTATATTAATTTAAAAACTTAAACATTTTACTTTACATTAACACAGAATTAAAAGTAATTAACAGTAACTAACAGAATATTCAAATATTAATATATATTTGTTTTATTACAGTTGTGGTTGAAAATATTTTTCAAAGTATCAATATGATTTTATTAATAAATTAGTTGTATCGTGTGACATTTAGATTATTATCATCAAATTAATATTATAATTATAATCACCAGTATCTTTTATAATAAGTAGTTAAATAAATATTATTGTTTTTGTGAGTAAATTTAATTAATTATGAATAATGTGATCAATTAAATTTATAATTATTAAACATATTTATTATTCCTTAAGTAGTATCCGATTCTGTAGTGTATAATTGGGATACAACTGTCACATCAAATGTTTGTCAGAATATTATTATTTCAAAAAAAAAGTCGAGTATTTGTGAGCATAACTACAACCGTCGTTGAAATGCTGCCGATTGAGTCGATTCTTGAGCTAAAATTACAATGTAGTCAATGGCAACCCCAGTGATGAATGCCATTGCCATGCTCAAATATCATCTCATATGTTCACTATATAGTCGTACACTTTATAATGGTTTACAATGAACAACCACTACAGTCATAATATTATTTTTAATTTTTTTTTAACTATTCAGTACTGTTTATTCAAATTCACAGAATTTAAAGTATATTTTATTTTTAAAAGTTTTGATGACTTTAATCTTGCAATAAATCTTGAACACGAAATTCTTAATTACTTTTGATTGCAAAATAATGATATAAATATATTTCAACTTTGTTTATGCAATAGTCTTAATTAAGACTCTTAATAATAATGAATTATAATTAATGATTTTTTCCTATTGATTGTCATATAAATTAATGAATCGTTAAATTTTACAAAAAGTTTTAGTTGTATTTTTAAAATAAATAATGGTTTAAATATGATAAATACTTTAATTTATTTTTATAAATATATTTCAAGGATCTAACTCTACATTAATTATAATTTCATAAACAATTAAATTTAATCAAATAATTATAATTCACTTACATTTTTTTTGACATGAATATAAAATTATAATATAAAAACAATATTATTTGACAAACAAACTTCAATGTCAACTCATTTTATTAAATACACATTGTTTAGCACTAAAAATATACTAATTTTAGATCAACTAAATATAAATATAATTATATATTATTTAAATAAATTGATTTTAATTGACATCATCATATTTTTTAATATTCATTTTACTCATAATGTATATACAAGTCTTGAAAAAGTGAATTATCATCTTATGGTTGATCACAACTTATTTGTGATTTGCAACTAACTATAGATATAACAAACATTAAATATATTAAATATTTTTTATGACAAGACTTTTAATATTCAAACATTTCTTTTAACAAACAGAAAAAAGTTTTAAAACTTCTGAAAGATTTGTCTAAACAATAGTTTAGTGCAATATTAGTGCAACTGATGAGATGAGGACATGTGTACGGAAATTGTTTTCAAATTATATTTGAAAGTCTCGATAAATTGAATGGCTATTGAGTTGATGATCATTAAATGTGGCGAAAGTATGCCAACCAATTGAACAGGTTTACTGTCGTTATGAATCAGACATATTAACACACATATAATTATTTTTTTTATTGTACAAAAGGATATCTCATTTAAAAAATAATATTATGCGATGACATAGAGAAAGTGAAATGATTTGAAACAGGTTTTTTTTTGTGCGAAAAGTTACATGTACAAAGTTTATATAGTGTATCACTTGTTTATACAACATTCAACTATATTTCCTGTAATTTGCAAATTTTGTATTTATTATATAACGCCTACAAAATTTACACTTTCAATTTTATTTTTAAAGTGCTAAGCATTTTGAGTACTTAAATGACATAAACTTTATATATACCATTAAATATGTTTGTGATATAAATAAGAAATATGTCTATTAATAGCAAGGTGTTTTCAGAATCTCATAACTTTATAATGTCACTAAATAAATGTTAAATTATTTTTGCTAACAATTTATATTATTAAAACATTATCTTATCATTGCATATAAATACTTATCGTTAAAATATAACAATTTAAACGATTATTGTATTTATTTTGTATCTAATAATATATAATCTCTCATTTTTTTCCTAAACTAAATTCAAACTTAAACACAAAGTCATGTAATGTACGACTGATTACATGTTTATTACTAATAATTGTGTTGTTTAGTTGTCACTTAACTATGATATTCATAAATATAATTAAATTATTTTAATAAATTATAATTAAATTATTGAAATGTCTTCTGAATACACAATATCTCCTTTGAGATCAATTGATGACTTTCTGCTGTCGAAGGCTCGCTTCGAAAAGCCTAGATTCGGCTCCAGAATTGTCTCAAACCTTCACTACTATCAGACCAACTATTTTCTTATAATTATCTTTACGTTCATTATATTTGGGTAATTATTAACATTCATATTATTCAATATTTATTATCATATTTTATAATATTTTAAAAATATTATTGATTTGAATATGTTGAAATAGTTTAAATTATATTGTAAACATAGTTTGTCTAATGATATGTTTGCGTGATTTGACAATTTAATTTGATATGACTGACATCAAGTAGCATATTAATGATTTTCCAACGAAAATATATTAATTCAAAGAATTACAAAATGTTGCTTGCTAATCAAATATTATTTGTAAATTTATTTGCAGTATAATAAGTCCACAAAAAATGTTAATATCAATAGCGGTCATATTGGTGGGTGTGATAGCTATGGTGTACGCGTCTGGCCATATGAGCGAACCGCCCCGAATGCCCCCAAACACCTACCAAACCTATTTATACCTGGCCATTATTGTTACGTCTACTTATTTAATTTTGCATAACTTTTCATCCGTAGCCATACTACTCACTAGTGTTTTGATATCAATGTCATTGACTTTGATTCACGCGTCCATGAGATTAAGAAATTTGAAAAATAAAATTAATGATAAAATTGGGACCAAAAATACGCCAATGGGTCTCATCCTTAACGCCATTAATGTTCACAATGAAGACTAATTTAATTACATTATGTAATTGTATTACAATATTATTAAAACCAAATATTAATATACAATAAACACTTAAGTTAGTTATTCCTTATAGAAAGTTATTTTTATTATAATATGTTATATTTTAAGTAAACTTTATATTAATATTTTTTTTAATTAAAAAAAATTAGTATTTGAAAAACTTTTGCTTAATGTATTACACAAGATAAATTAAAATTGACATACTTTGAGCACAATTTTGTTGAATATTAAGCAAAGGTTACTTAAATTCATTAACTTTTAATTCTTATACTATGTTATAATTAATTAAAATACCTATTTATTCAAACATAATTCAATCCAATGATTTAGTATATAAATTAACAAATAGAGACAATATAATTAAGTATATAAATATAAAATAAATTAATATTAAGTTTAAATATAAAACAATTTGAAGTGGAAGAGGGAAATGGGTTTAATTGGGAAAGTCTTTGCCCAACCATTTGTACGATAGTCCGGTCTGTGAGGGATAGTTCCAGGGGTTATAAAACGATTGCGGCTTTTCGTCCCATAATGGCTGAGATAAGGGTTGATAGACTGGCGGTTGGCCACCAATCTGCGATTTGGGGCCCAAATGGTTGTAATACAGATTGTTATGAGAATTGACACATTTAGATGTGGAGGCGGCCATCGGATTGTCCAGAAGCTGATCTGTCAGTGTATACAATCCAGGATTCTTATCCAAATCAGAGATGTTTGGCGGCGCTGACAGTCCTCTCGCACGGAAATCATCAAAACTCTTGTCGTCAAACACTTTACCCAATTTGAAAAAATTTCGCGATTCATACATCAACCATATCTGGGTGATCACCAGGACAATAGTGACACCCGTATGAATAGTGCTGGTTATGGGGTGTTCAGTGCTAAAGCGATTGTCTGTAAATACAATCAGTAAGTAGAGAAATGTCTCGCAAAGGATGGCCAGTTTGGTCAACACATAAAATGTGGTCACTTCGCACGTGAAGTGCCTAACGATGCCAGTGATGCCAAAATAAGCGCTCATTATATTGAGGGCAGCAATCACTGCCATCGATGACATGATAAACATTTTGTTATTTTCATCCAAAGTCTTGATTAAACTGACCGATAATAGTATCCAAACGATTGGTATAATTACATTAGCGATTACAAGATTAGTAGCGTAACGCTTGTATGAACTCATATTGTCCATTGATTTTTAATTTAATTTCTTCTAATTATAACTCTTTTGTGAATATTTTTCAATCAATTAATTATACGATAGATTTCTGTTAAAATAGATACAAAGGGAAAAAGTACTTTAAAGGTTTAGTAATGGATTAAAAGTGTAATTATTTTTTAAAAGTAAAACACTCACCTATCTATTCTGGATAGACTATCCATTTGAATCAAACTAATCAAGCAACAAATATTAAATATTTTTTATAAAATATATTTTATATAAAGTTTTTATTATTTACTAAATATACGATGAACTTGTTTATTTTCTCCTATCTGTCTTAAAAATTGTTTATATTATTTATAGATTTAATTATATTTTAATAGATAACTGTTTTGCAATGAATCAATGATTTTGTTTGCACACATTCAAGACATTCAAGAAAAAATATTTAATTATTTTTTAGCAAATCATTCACAATTAGTTATGAAAAATAAACTTACATTGAAATAAATTCATTAAAAATATCCAACTTTTATTAGTAATATAATATATCAATAATATACCACAAAATCATTAAGTTTTTGAATTTATTTCCATTAAAAAAACTTGAAAACTTTTATAACTAAAATCATAAATAAAATATTATATTTATTCAATAATGGTATTCAATGTAAATAATAATTATTTTTAACAAATAAAAATATTTTCCACAACTTAATAATCACTTTGTAAATATGAAACCAATAGTTAGTGACTGACTAATAATATTATAAATCATATAAAATTGTTTGAAAAAACATACAAATATTTCAAATGCATATCAAAAAACAATTAGTATATTTTGAATATATATTATATAATGAGTTTTAAAACCCATTTATTTCAGTGTCTAAATTTAAACAAAACTAGAAATTAGCGCACAATCAACTCAATCATAAACTAACAATTATATGGCCTATTTTTAAGCATAGCTTTTTTGCAGGAAATTCCTAAAATAAACATTTTTATTTTCAAAAAAAAAGCAAAACAAATAAAATTTTTAAATTGTAACCACAAAAAAAAATATTTTTGCTTTCAACTCTGTTATAAATTCTCTGTTGTTAACAAAACAAATTGATAATTATTTGCATAGTGTTTGTTATCAATGATAACTTATCATTGTAAATGTGTTTTAGTTAAGAATATTCTGCATATATCTAAATACATGTATTTGAAGATTATCTAGCAGCTAGATTTTAGCATGTTTATTTTTAAATAATTTAAAAATATCTGGTTGTATAATTAAACTTTTAAATCACAATCAAATTTTAAAAAGGCAATTTACAATGAATAATTGTTTATTAATTAATATTGAATATCCAAATTTATTATTACATAATTTTAATTTAATAAAAAGCATTAAATGAGCACAAAATAAGAAATTATTGTAATTATAAAAAAAAACATCTAAATTATTACAGAATAAAACCTTAAATCAAAATATTGATTTGTCTTCAAGTAAGTAGTAATCAAATTACAAGTCAAATATAAAAAAGAAAAAAATTACATTCAATTAAATAATTGTAAAAATAAAAGCAAAATAATTAAACGTGAGTTTCTGCGAGTGAGTCCTTCGGCTTACAAATGGCAAGCTTTTCATTGGGATTTATGATCAGATTAACTGACGGACAACTGGATGTCAATGTGTCAGCACTTCCCAACTCTTGGATTGTGTTAAGGCGTCCAAAAGGAGCCAAATTCCAGTGACTTTCGCATACTTTAGGATAACTTCCCGAAAACAATACACCGGTCAGCGATGACGGACCAGCTCTTGGCGATGAACGTAGATTTATGTTGAGTGTTGCGTCGGCCGCAGATTTGTCGGCCAATTCTTTGCGCAATACTTCCAAATATTTGTAGCCAAAGAAGATTAAAGCGATACCCAAAGCGAACAGAGCTATCATCATGTATTCGCAAAACTCATCACCGTTTGGCTCATTGGTATCGACCCGTACTCTCTTCAGAATATATGCCAACAACAGGAACGGCTCGACCAGCACTTGCATCAACATCTGGATCTGTGTCCATGACTTTGAACGAAACCAAATGGCCGAACACCCGATGTAGCCCGTGATCAGCGCCTGTACTGTCGATATGATACCCAACGCGTATAACTTGTTTGGCCGACTAACCGTCTCATCGCCGATAATCTGGTTTTCAAACATCTTATTAAAAGTACATTTGTAAAACACAAATATTGCTAAACAAATGTAAATTAAATTAATGTTTAAGTAAATTATACGATAATTAGTGTATTTATTCATTTTGTCAAAAACTAATTAACTAAACAAAATTAAAACTAAAAAGTATTCACAAAATAAAATTTGCTTGTTAACTTCTTGATCCACAAATGAAAACTAACTAAACATTTATAAAAGTAGGTAATTATATAGTCGTTAATCTCGAGATTCTACTCCTTATAATCTGTATATTAATCTCATATTCAATGGAAATTCTGTGATATATTTTGATGCAAATGCTTATCTAGAAATCAAGTGACAAACTAAATCATAAATTTTCGGAAAAAATACATGTTTTAATAGATTTAAAATTTAATTTTCACATTTATACGGTCACCTTGATAATAATAATGATAACAAATGTCACGACTTCAAAATAATTATAAATAAAAATATCTAAATTCTTTCACTAATTCTTAAACTTATATAAGTTTTTTTATAACTAGACTTCATCTAGATAGTTATACAAAAAACTTTCAGGCTAAAATTTTTTATTTAAAAACAATCTTGGATCAAATGTAGCCAGTTATATTTGTTATGAATAATTTAAAACACATTAATTATAATTAAATTTAAGTTAAATTTAACTAAAAATTGATTTAAAAAGTTAGCAAAACTATGACAATAGATTCACAATTTGTGTAACTATAAGCCGGTATAGCGTAGTGTAGGCCTTCGTAGAGGTATATGTGTTTGCGTCCAATGAGATGCCGACACATTCAACACAACACCACAACAACTGATGACAACATTTCAAATGCTATTTAAATGTCCATTACATTCACCGATAGTATGATTTGGTCACCAATTATCTACAAACTTACCACTCTTTCCAGTCATTAATGAATCAATAAATATCCGGTTTTTATATATACTTATCGTACAAATCAGTGACAATTGAATATATCAAGCATTGATGGGCCGAGTGGTGATCAGTTGGTCACACGTGTACCACTTGTTATGGTTGATAACTCACGCGTTGGTCTCATTGGTGATCACTATTCAAAGATACTTTTATTTGAAGTTCAAAACAAAAGGCTTGGACTTTGCCGACGACGTACTGGTCGACCAATTAGTTAATGAATTAAATAAAATACCCAAACATATTGCCATTGCTGTCAATGAACAATACATAGACTCCAAGAGTATCATTCAATTGATCCGATGGTGTCAACGCTTTAACGTCCGATATGTCTCTCTCTATAGTTTCTTTGGTAAGCGTTGTCTCA
>JAQIWK010000127.1:0-23125 GCA_034695265.1 Dissorhina ornata | reverse complement strand
TCAAATATTAATTGTTATTTTTGATTTATATTATAACAATGTTATTAATAGTAACTTATTATAAATACAGTTTTAACTACAGAACTACTAATTGGCAATTAGTTACAAGTATTCCTACAAAAATAGTTATGTTATATAAGACAAGTTGTTTTTAATGATGTGTTTTGGACTGTCATAAACACAATGCAACATCATATTTTTAAAATTATATCTGTTTATAACATAACATTTAAAAATTGAATTTAATGGTGAATAAAGGTTAGACCAATAATATATCAAAACATTGTATAATATTAACAAATATTGTCTAATTTGAAGCATCAATCGCGTCAATAGAGATATTTGATACGTTTGTTAGCAATTAATATATATTGAAAATAAATAAAGCAAATATATATAAGTTATATATAAGTTATATAATATAACAAACAAAACACCAGAATTAGATGCAATATAAGTTATTTGATATATTAATAAAGTAATAAAAACTATTAGCAAAAATCAATTGAATAAATACTAATAATATAAAATAAAAATACTTTTCAATAATATTTAATATTTGCTATAATTCTATACAAATTGATAGTATATTTGTATTATTATATATAATATTATATAATGTTTTGTTGCGTGAATTTATTGCTTTATTATGACGTTTACAGACATGATTTGAAACGAAATATCATAAATGGTTTGCTTCATGACATGAACATTGCATTCAGTGAACTCTAATTTAAATTAAACACTAAATAGTATTATAACTATTATAACAAATACGTCAATATTAGGTAAACAGTTATCTATGGAAACTAGACTTTAGCACCACATGAGCTCTTCATTGGAAGCACTTGTAGCACAAGTGTAGCACTTGTATTAGCAATACATTTGTACTACTCTTATAATAATGTAATGCTCTCTCAAATCTGTGCATCAAATGCATCACAGTCTCACTTCACTCTTCACTTTTCACTATTCACTACTCTATTCAGTATATGATATACAATCCAATCCAACACATCCCCAGCTATAGTCAACTATATATAGCCGTACTGTGTATAACATACACTGTTAGTGATTTGATTTCAAACATCATATGCACTGCAAATTGCAATACATGTGACAGCAATATATTCAATGTAAACATGGACATTTTGATCCGTGTACTATTTCTTATACTAATTGTAGTTGGAAATTAAATAATTAATATAACCATATATATATATACTTATATGCATGTAGTCAAGTATGCATAAAGTCGGTATCTGCCAGTATTTGCCATTAGCGTCATAAGTATGTATTGAATATTCACTTTAAACTTAAAATTATGATTTATCATTATACATTTGTATGACTGCTAACTTCAAATTGATCAAAATGTCTAACATTGTAAACAGACCCTGATCACCACTATCCTGATCCTAAGAAATGCCTTCAAATATCAAGGTTATAGTTCATTATTATCAATACTTTTTGTTAGTTTTATTTAGTTATTTAATTGGTTTCAAATATTATATACAAAATTAAATATAATATTGCAATATGATATTCCATAATATAACCTTGATTAGTTGAGGCAATTGGATCAAAGTTCTTTATGTAATACAGGCTCGACATGTTTTAACTAACTAAACAATGTTATATAATTGGTTGCAAGTTGCACCTTGCAAGTTGCAATGATTCAGTTCAATTCTGTTTAAGTTTTAACAATATATTCATTCAAAACCATTTGACAATTTAGTTTATTTTTTTGTATATTCCCAATAATTGATGCATTTAATTCATCTTGATTATTTCAATAAAAAGTATATAACTAGTATTCAGTTTATATGTGAAAAATACATGGATAATTTTAGTTTCAAAACACTAAAAAACAAATTTTTACAAAGATTAGTTTTTAATTTAATAAATATTTTTATATTGTATAAATATAAATTTTATAAATAAATTTAACCAAATATACCAATAAATTATTTGTTTATTTTCTACATTTAATAAAATTCTGTAAATACTGTGAGTATATTATATTTATAATTTAATAGTTATTGTAAAATAAACATATAAAAAACAATATATAATCATATTTAATCTTAATATTTATATTTAATTATAATACCTTGTATTTATATTATTTATAGTATTAAATTACTACTAATGTAAGTTATTTTTTAATAATTAAAATTTAATAGTAAAATAGTTTATAATAAATTAAAATTAATATTTGTAAAATATTCGTTTTGGTGTTTACAACTTAAATCATTTTTTACTTGATTAATTATCTAATTGCCTAGTTATAAGCGTCTAGTCTAGTAAATATAATATTACAATATAAGTTATATTGTAATTGTTTATGAATAATTTATTGAATATTGCAATTATTGCACGTATTTTACACCACATTATTATAATAAAAACAGACTAATAATTATAATTAAAATTATTTAAGATTACGGTAACTAACTCTTAAGAAAGATGATCAGTTAACCTCAAAAAGGGTTTTATCTAGGTGTATATACTTGATATATTTTAACAAATAAATAATATCAAATTAATAAAAAAGTATAACAAATTAAATTATAAAAATATATTAAATTATTTTTATACATATAACTTATATGATATAAGAATTATTAAACCAATATTAAATCAAACTCTAATGAATATTTAATATAAAATCTCCACACAATAGTAACAAGCACATCAGTGTACCAAAAAGGTTTATTTATGTGTGATGTGATGCTTAGTTTAAATTAATTTTTGAACATATTTTAAGATAAATTAAGTTTCTAAACTTAGAAACATAATTTTGTATATAACATTATATTCAATTAATGTTATGTTACAACTTTGTGAGATTGCGAAGAAATTGCGAAATTTTTAATTTCTTTATAATTCTTTGCAATTTTCCCAAATAAATTACGTCAAATTAAAGTGTAGATTCTTTATTGTAGGTTTTACATTTTCAAAAAACTATACACTTTTGAAATTATAAGTTAATTTTAAAATTACAATAAAGTGTATTGTTATTTTGTCTTTTTATTTTTAGTTTTATCATACTTACAAAATTAAAAAATGATTAAAATATTGCATAATTTCATAAAATTGCTTTATAATTTTAAATGTAAATTGCGAAACTAAAATCATTATATATATTATTTGTAAAATTAGTTTTATTAGTATATAAATATTCTGACTAGTGAGTCACAAACATCCAATACTTTATGTAACAAATCATGGCATAAAAAACTTGCCAGTTATGCGTATAGTACAAAATGTATTATAACAAAGTTAATTTAACATGAAAAATATTAAAATGAAATAAAATCAACTTTACAGTTTTAAAAGCAGTATTTTGTGAAAAAATATAGAATAATTAACTCAGAATATGATCATTAAACTATTTTAAAATTATTATATACAAAAGTATGTATATATACAATATACAAGTACAAATTATTTGTAGATACATTTCAATTAAGCTAGATTACAAATTTAATATCAATAAATTTATTTAAAATAATAAATATAATTATATTTTACAATTGTAACTGATATTTAATTATGTAACCTTTATGTTCAAAATTTATTTAAAGTTTATTTTATTTTTAAATAATTTGGTAAAACTAATAAATTTAACTATTTTTAGGTGCTCACATTTAACAGGTGATATTTATTTTAAAAAATCTTAATTAAAATCATAGAATAAGTTATAGAATAATATATAAACATTGTTATATAAAGTTTATAAAGTTATATTTGTATAACAATAGTAGTTTGAAATTATAATAAATATAGTTTAATAATAAGCAACTATTTACAATGCTCTAACTTGAATGATATAGAAATTATAGAATATTATAGAAAAGTAGAAGTAGAAAATTAGCCATCTGAAATATTAAGATAACAATAATATAAAGTAATTAATAAGTAAAAAATTGTATAATACAACAGTTTTCTATTTATTGTTTTTAGCATGTTAATTGAAATATTAGATAACTTTAGCTAATTTAATTAATTTAGTTTAATATTGTTTGAATATAAATAATAAAAATATGATTGAATTAACAAATGCTTGTTTAGAGCCATAATATTGAATAGATTGAACAATTAAAGGCATAATAGTTAGATACATATAATTGAATGTTAACTAAAGTGTATAGTCAAGTGCTATGAAGTACACTGTAATTGATTGCAATTTTCGCACTCTTAGGCTTATAGTTTGGACGACTGTTTGTTTGCAACTGATTTGCTTTCAATTACAATTATTGGCCGTTCAGTTATCGCATCCGTTCATACATTACATACATTTTGTTTTACGAAATGTTAGGGTATTTGAAGAAAGTGGCGAAACTTGAATCTTGCAAAGGAGGCGACACTTCAATACACCCCAACACTTCCAATACATCCCCACTCGACTCACACCCCTTTCCCATCGATACCTTTGTGACCGCTTCAACCGCTCCCACCACTGCAACCACACCCACTACTACTTGTCCTACAATTGCATCGGCTTTGTGGAGACCACTGTGGCCGCCAGGTTTGTTATTGTCATTGTAACCTGGCTTATCATTCAATAATACATTTGACTTATTTAATCTCTAGGTTGGCACCCACGTGGTTCAACCAAGACTTACCGTACAAACATTAACCTACCGTTAATTAAGATGTCAGAAGCGGGCGGACAGACTCGTAACCATTGCGATGACTCGTCAACTGTTGATTATTTTGTGAGCGAAGAGTTTGATCAAATGGAGGTCTGAATGGCATATAATTTAGTTAATCGTTTATTTTTGTAAATAAATAATTTAATTGTTAATTAGGATTGGTTGGATGAGCACCCGACTTTTGTTCAAGATTACTTTGTTAGAAAAGCTTCCCGTTCTTTAATTGATAACTGGCTTTTGGCTCATTCGGCGCCAGTAAGCGCTGGTAAATGTTTATATTATATAAATTATATATAAATTACATTTATTAGTTATTTAAATTAATTTTATAAATGGAAAAAATTAAGAGTAATATAATAATTAAATAGAAACATATATCAAAATTGAATTTAAAATCCAGTTTTCATTAAATACTTTTACGTAGAATATTCTTTTGCCACTAAACTAATTATTTGTTGTTTTGTTTTATAATAATTATATACAATTATATGTAATTATGTATAAAGTAGACTATGCAAGAATACATTCAATTTAGTTTAAAATGTAGATTAAAATGATGATATAGTTGTTGATGGTTTTCATTGTACATTTATAGTTACACATTCAACTATTTTAGGGGCATCTATGAGTGCATCGTGTGGAGCCAGTGCTGATAATTCGGGTGCAACCACTCCAGTCAGGAAGATATCTGCCCATGAATTTGAAAGAAGTGGCACTTTTTTGCGACCCATGGTCTCAACCACTATTGATGGCACACCTACTTTCTTACCCTTACCAGGATCTGAAAAGGGCTCGACTGATACTCTTAATAAAGTACTTCCCATTAAAACTAGACAACAATTGGAAGCACTGAACGAAAGAGAATTAGTATTTGAATTGGTTAAAGATATTTGCAATGATCTTGATGTTAAATCATTGTGTCATAAAATACTCAAAAATGTTTCTATTCTGACCAATGCTGACCGATGTTCACTCTTCCTGGTAAGCCTTCCATCTTTCACAAATATTTATATACTTTATATGATTTAATTAATAATTATATAATTTTCCTGTAGGTTAAGGGAGAAAAGGATGACCCAAACCGGTATGTTAACAAAACAATGTTAAATATTATCTGATAAAATATGAGCATCATATTCTGGATATAATTAGATTATAATTGGATATAATAAATTTTATATTAGTTAAGCCAAAACAGTATTAAAACAGTATTAAATTAATATCTGATAGGTGTTTGATAAGTCAATTATTTGATGTCTCGTGTCAGTCGACTATTGAGCAAATGGAGCAAAAAGAAGAAATCACAATACCCTGGGGTAAGGGTATTGTCGGTTATGTGGCTCAGAGTGGAGAATCGGTTAATATTCCCGATTGCTATCAGGTTTGCAATTATTTATGTGATCCAAAAAACATTTAAAACATTAGTTGAAAACAACCAATTTTGTTATAACAAATTAATTTCATTCAACACAAACATTAAGAATAAATGTCAGCTTTATTTAAACTTTAATTTAAAAATTGTAAAATGTTGTTTCAATAAATGTTAAGAATGAATGTTTAATATAGACATTGATATGAATTGAGTTGTAATTGAAAATTGTGTTGTCATTTGCAAATAGTCAGGAAAGACAAATAAGTTGGTTGTGATATATATTAACTAAATTAAATCAATAGGACTCTCGATTTACTGATGAAGTGGACCAGAAAACAGGTTACGTGACCCGCAATATGCTATGCAATCCTATTCTGGATATATACAGTCAAGTGATGGGTGTGGCGCAAGTGATCAACAAGAATGGCACCCCTTGTTTTACAGTCAAAGATGAAAATGTATTTTCACAATACCTACAGTTTTGCGGCATTGGTCTCAGAAATGCCGAGTTGTATGAGAGGTCACAACTAGAAAACAAACGAAATCAGGTTTTGCTGGATTTGGCCAGGATGGTTTTTGAAAGACAATCCAACATCGAAAATATTATCTATAGAATATTATTACATATTCAATCATTACTACAATGTTCAAGGTGCTAAACAATTAATGCATGCAAATGTTATACTTTGATTATTAATATAACTATTTAAACAGATGTCAGGTGTTATTATTAACCGACAGCTATCAAGAAAGTGATATTTGTATCGATGACAATACGGATACAAAGCTGAATGAAAAATGGCAACAACCTGTAGAAACAGATGAGACACATATATCACAAGTCCGCAGCTTTTGCCGAGTGTTTGATTTAGAGGCCGAAGATCTTAATCCAAGTCATGATTGCGAAACAAGATTAAGTCCGTTTGAGGGCAGGTTTCCTATCAATATAGGCATTACCGGATACGTCGCCAGCACTGGTCACACACTTAACATTACAGATGCTTATGAAGACTCCAGATTTGATCGATCCGCCGATGACGACAACCCTAAAGGCTTCCGAACCAAACAGATCTTATGTATGCCCATCCGTAACGCTGACCACAAAATTATAGGCGTTTCACAACTTATTAATAAACTCAACGGAAGACCTTTCAATAAAAACGATGAAAATCTATTTGAAGTAAGCGTTGATTGGTTTTTATTTTTGTTTTGGAAATATAACTTTTATTATTTATATTCATATGGATTTGTCGTTAAATAAGTAAAGAATTGTAAAATATTTGATTATTTAAGTGTTGCTTGAAACAAATATAATGATTAACATGCCACTTTATCTTGTTGTAGGCTTTTGCCATATTTGCAGGCCTAGGGATCGCCAATACTTTATTATACGATAAAGCCATTAAAGCTGTGGCTAAACAACGAGTAACTCTCGAAGTGCTTTCATATCACGCTTCAGCTCAGGACGAAGAGGCTATTAAAATATCCGTAAGTTTTCAGTAATCAAACACTCGCTAATGAATACTTGTTTAAGATCTACCCATTTTACTTATGTTGCAAAAATGATATATACTTAAAAAAAGTTTTCAGGTATACGACAGTGAAATATCCATTTTTAATTGTTGTCTTTAATTAAAAAACAGAAAAGTGTTTTTTTAAAATTATTTACTTCCGAAAAGTCACTTCACTGTCATATACGAGAATTTATCAAGCTAAATTTATTAGTAACAAGTAATTTTGATAACGATGTGTAAGACTTGAGTAATTTAGCGTATTTTGAATTAAATGTTTTAAATTTGATTAGCGAATGGTTATCCCGTCGACCACTGCTCTCCACTTAACGAGTCTTCGTTTTAACGACTTTAGTCTTGAAGAAGATATGATGATTAAGGCCTGCATTCGTATGTTTCTCGATCTGGACTTAATTGAAAGATTTCACATCGACTATAAGGTCAGCACTGATTTGTTTGATAAAAAATATATTGAAGTATAGTATTAATGTTAATATTAATGTTGGTATTGATAGGTTCTGTGTAAATGGATTCTGAGTGTCAAAAAAAATTATCGGCCCGTTTTGTACCACAACTGGAGACACGCATTCAATGTGGCACAGATGATGTTTGCCATACTTGTTGTATGTCTTATATGTCGTTCACATCATTCACACCATTCATATAATTCATTTGCATGTCATTCATACGACAGAACACACAATACTGTAGAATATTAGGTGAATTGGAAACACTGGCTCTTATAGTGGCCTGTCTTTGTCATGACTTGGATCACAGGGGAACCAATAACTCGTTTCAAATCAAGTAACTAATCATTTAATTAAACCATCACTACAATTGAGTTACATTAATTATTATTTCATATAGATCTTGCTCACCATTAGCCCAACTTTATTCAACCAGCACTCTAGAGCATCATCACTTTGATCAATCATTAATGATTTTAAGCAGTCAAGTAAGACATTATGTAACTATTTATTTGGTGTACTAATATCAAAAATAAATATTTTTTTGTTTATAAATTACAATATATCTTGGTTCATATAAATTATATGATATAATAATTTTACTAAATTTTATGAAATTAATATTAGTAAAAAATTGGTTAAAATTGTTAAAACTTATGCTTTATTTAAGATACATATTATGTTATTTGAAACTAACATTGCATATATTGATTGGTGAAGGGTAATCAAATATTAAGTCATCTCTCACCTCATGAATACCGACGAGTAGTTCATGTGTTGGAAGAAGCAATACTGGCCACTGATTTAGCCGTTTATTTCCGTAAAAGAGGAAACTTTTTTAGATTAATTGAATCGGAAGAGTATGACTGGACGGGCAATGAAGAGCACCGATCATTGTTGCGGTGTTTGCTTATGACTTGTTGTGATATCGGAGCAATAACTAAACCATGGTATGGCATTTTAATTATTAGTATCAAGTTTGTATATGTATTACATATAATTATTATTAAATAGGGAAATTCAAAGAGTAGTTGCAGAATTGGTAGCATCGGAATTTTTTCAGCAAGGTGATATTGAAAAGCAACAACTCAACGTTGAACCCATTGTGAGTATTATTAGCCTGGGATCTGACATGTGAGTGCATTTAAATGCCTAGGTTTGGGGTATATACTTAACTTATAATACGGAACATTTAAATGTACTCAAATCAAGTACTTATTGGTTGTAAATTGATTTGAATTGTATTGTAATAAATGTAATGATTGATTGATTGATTGCAGGATATGATGAATAGAGAAAAAAGGGATGAATTGCCGCGAATGCAAGTGTCGTTTATAAATGCCATTTGTTTGCCGGTTTACGATGCGTTCGCCAAACTGTGTCCAACACATCTCAGGCCGTTACTGGACGGACTTTTGACCAATCGGGAAGCCTGGCAAATGTTGTCCGATCAACCCTATTTTAATCCTCATAATCAAACCTAACCTAATTCAATGACAATGTTTTATAAATATTTATATATACCATTTCATTTCTAGTTTATATACACCAAATCATTTTTTATATAGAAATATAATCATTTGGTTTTATTTATTTTTCAAAACTGTTATTGTATTCCTAACTAACATTGTTATCAAATATTCACAAACCATATTCAAATAAAGTCTCATTTTGTTGATTTAGAGTTTGGCATCAATTATATAAATAACAATTTCCAAATTAAGTGGATGCTAAATTAGTATTACTAATTATAATTACATATAATAATGAATTAATACATGTGATTACCATGTTGTTATTAATATCTTAATGGTTTATACAAATCTTATGTAATGCATTAAATTATAAAGAATCTATATCTGTATATATGATAAGTATTTGGCATTAAGGGGTAAGTATATGCAATAACACGGATTTGTGCAAAGACTAGACAGTTTGGGCTGGTTGAGGTATTAAATTAAACATAAAAATAAACTTTTATTTAATTATTATTTAATCTATTATTTATTTTAAGCTGCATAATAGTGAAGTATTTAACTAATAACTACATTTAATGTGATTTACAACTAAATCTCATTTATTAAAATTACATGCGCTTTATACACAGAAAAATATGATAATGTATTTGTTAAATAATATAATACATTATTCAAATAAGTTGTTTAAAATTTTAGAGTTGTTGATAAGTAGAACTAAATATTGACTCAAATATTGTGAGCACTAGTGCATCTGCAAGCGATTCTGTTTATAACTAATATATTGATGTTTGCAAAGAATATTCTATTCTGTATGCTATACATGGCATACATGCGCTGTCACTGTCATTGTTATAGTTTGACATTTGCTATGACTATTAATTATGTTTCATTAACTAGCAGTTGGAGTGGCTGTAAATGAGTGGACCGGTTATAGTATACAATGTCTATTCGAGATGGTATATATGCTATTAATTTCAATAATCATAATGGATTCTTGCATGATACCTTTGGTTTCGTACATTTAACTATTGCTAATTATAAATAATAATTATAGTTACTAATATTAATATAATTGTATTGATTGTGATGTGAGCCAACTAAATATTTGATTGTTTAAATTTATGTGACAATCGGTTATTGATTATAACAGTATTTGGACATTAAGAGTAATCAACATTTAACTTTGTATCAATAATGCAATATAATTATAATTGTCATTATATATAATAAATACTATAATAAATAGTATGATGTATAATCTTAAATAAAATTATAATTGTATTTTACTTTGGATTATCATGCAATACAATATATATTCTATAATATAACAATTTGACATTGTTTACTTACAATTTATTCAAATGGTAAGCATTAAATAAATTGATTAACAAATATTTATCTAAAAATATTAATATAGTATTTTTAGTATATAATCCAAAGCTTTAATTCTTGTTATAATAACGTTTTATAAAATAATTTTTAATAATTAAAAAAATCAGTAAATTTAAAAATCAAAGTTGAATTTAATAATAAAAATATTTAAAAGCTTTTTAAAGTGAATAAAAATATTTCGTTTGAGTAAAATAAATTTATAGAATAATAAAATGTCAATTCAATGACTGACTTATTGTCAATAAATATTAATCTCAAATGTCTTATTGTTTTATTTGTGTTGGCACTTGCTTTGCATTTATATACAAACAAAAGTCAATAAATATAAAATATATTAAACAATTTTATTTTAAAAACACTGTTTTAATATTTTTCATTAACTCAAGTAAATTATATTATATTATTATATATAAGTTATATAATATTATATAATATAACCAAATTGACACCTTTCCAGTTTAAAATATAAACAAATACAGAATTCATATAAATTTGTGAACTATGGCTTTGAAATTTATTAGTTAGTTTTGCATCTTGAATCAAGATTCTTGATCTATTTATATTTCATAATAAGCCAAATAACAAAATATTTGTTTGAAAACAATTATTTATTACTGTAAATCAAATTTATTATTATATATTTTAAAAAAATATAATTGTCAACTTATTTTATATGTTTATTTAATAAAAATATAATAAAAAATTCAGTCATAATTTAGTGTTAATAATTTAGCCACTAAACATTTTAATTTATAAATTGCATTTTATTTTATATATTTTAACTGTCATTTTCTAAATTATTTTTAACTTGTTTTAATTAGTTAATTATTATATACTACATTATTTAATATAGGCTGGTTCAAAAAGAATGAAAAACAGTAATGTTACTTATATGATCTAAAATAATTTAAATTTTTTAGTAAATTAAATTTTAAAATAAATTGGCTCAGAGTGATTACTATCTGTTCCGTAATTATCAGGCAATGTTGGACGGTCACAACTTTGCTGATAATCACAGCATTTATGAGGCCTGTGATGAGTATTTCACATAATAAATATTGAAAATTTTATTCAGGATCAAATTAGTGCCTTCTTGCTTTCCATTCTTTTTGAATCAGCCTATACTTACTGTAATACTGATTTAATACTGAGCAGTAAACATCGGTTATTGAGCTTGGAATTTTAACAAATTAATGGTGCCAAAATGTTAATATAACTATTATTAGTTAATTTCCTTAGAAAAATTCGGCGAATGGACATTCTATAGTATATTAAAATTATATTCTTTATATAAGAATCTATGCTGTAATTTATATAATTTTAACAAAAAAGCTTTTTTATTTATTATTTTTCTTTGATTTATGCTATATTTAGTCAATTACTAATTAAAAAAGCATAAATCACAGATAAATTATATATAAGTAAGTTTTTTAGCTTAAAAATATAAATTCTAGCACATATTCTTATGCAAAGAATTTGATTTTAATATACTATAGAATGTCCATTCGCCGAATTTTTTTAAGCAAATTAACTAATACTAGTTATATTAACATTTTGGCACCATTAATTTGTTAAAATTCCAAGCTCAGTAACCGATGTTTCCGGCTGAGTTAATATAAAATAAAATTTGAATTTGTCTTATAGTTACTGCATATAGGGAAATGCTCAATATAAGCAAGATGATACAAAAATAATATTCAATTAAATTGTTAAGATCAACTTAATGAACAAACCAATGTTTGCCAATCACTTAACACATATATTTGTGGTCCAAATAGTTAAACATTCATTCATAATAAACATTGTATTCTGCATTTATATCGCATCATTAAATCAGTCAACATCAGTCTCAGCACAACAACCATTCACATCAAACCACAATCAATATGAGGTAACTATTTGTTATAATTTATAATTTAAACTGCTCATTATAAATATTTAAAAAGAAAGAAATTGGCCAATTATCACATTATGTGCTTAATTGATGAGTTAACTGTCAAATATAACGTGGGAATCGCGGGTCGTTAGTATATATATACTATATTATAATTTTGTTATATAAATTATATAATATTATACAATTTTAATAATGTGTTTATAATTGAAGTATATTAACTAATATTTAAAAACTTATATTACTTATCATTGATAAGTTATCAACCTAAAGACTCAAGCTACAAAAGTTTATTTTGAAATATATAAGTTAAATCTTAATTATTATAAATTTTAAATAAATTCTCTAACAAACAATTTAAAAGATTTTAACTTATTTTATATAATAATATTATGTTAAGCTATTTTGTGAATTTGAGTGGAAAATGAAGTTTGTATTTAGAAACTAATTAACTTTTAATGTTTAACTAAAGTATTTGTTATGTATTATACTATATAATTTATACATTGTACAATTTATATCTGGTAATATTTTTTACATTTATTTATAAAGTAATTTACTGTCAGTTTAATTATATTAAAAGTTATAAATTATAATAATTAGTTTTATATAAATTTTATAATTATTAATAGAATAACTCAAAAGTTTGTATAAAATTGGTTGATGAAAAGAGTGACTATGGCCCATAGTCTATGGGAATCAGGTTATACCATATAAAAACGATAAATAGATATTATCATTTTTATATTGAATAATTAGATTTAATTCAATGTATATTCAAATTGCAAAAAGTATATCGTGAACGCCCAAATTTAGTAAACCCTTTAATATGTGAATTTTGTTTTTCAAATGAGACTAATAAAAGTTTTGATTATTATTTATTTACCCAACCAAACTTGATAACTAATAATTTAATAAGTATTAGAAATAAATTTATTTGATTAGTTAATGAATATATACTTTAAATTGTAGGCAATATTACAAAAGATTGATCGCATCAGTCGGGGCTACGAGTGTGCAGCCAATGGGAAGCAAATTGTATTGAGTGAACAGATGAGCTCTGGTATGGAGGAGGAAGCTGTTGGCCACTTGACTCGACCCCTCACTAACAACACTCAGTACGAGACGACTCGCAAAGGCGTCGAATTGTTGTCCAAAATCTTATCTAAATATAGTCCACAAAGCGATGACTTTGAAATGATGAAGACATCTGTTGACCAACTCATACAAATAGATGGTAACATACATCGATTGCGAATAGCGTGGATCACCCATAAACAAGTGTCCAGCGATCGCCTCAACATTCATTATTTTGAAATGGACTCAAAGAGTGGCCAATTGGTGGACCAAATGAACAAAATGCTGTCTCTCGACACTTCTTGGATGCCTAGCATTCTAGTTAAGCCACTCGTCGACCACCAATGGTTGGGCTCAGTTGGCCCCCAATGGTCCAGAGTTTACTTTGACTGTGATCTCAAACTATGGTTTATATCGTATACGGCCTTAATATTGGACAACAAAAGTCAAAACGATTCGCCCCTCGACTCTCGCTCTGACCACAACACTATTCGCGGTCTTATAAGCGCCGACATTGACATAACTGGTACTGACATTAATCAATGCGATTCATCTCATTATTATTACGATAACAATCAGCACTCAGTTGTTGTCAATTTGGCCGGAACTCATAAATGCCACAAACAAACCACTCAAGTTAGTCTGCAATTGTATATTCAATGTATAATAATTATATCAATTATTGATATATTAATTCATTAATTATCATTTGCAGTGCATTTTCACTGGAGGACAGGGATGGTTGAGAGGTGGCTACAAGTGTCGATGTCGTGATGGGTTAGTAATTAATTTGTTAACTTTGATACAAATACTGTAATTTCATAATAATTACAGCTATCACTCAGCGGTGGCCAATTTGGGACCGATGTTCAACGGATCAGTTGTCGAGCAAGCATTTGAGGACAAAAGCAGTGGCAAAAAGTATTCAATGGCTTAATATGTGTGAAATAACTCAATGTTGCTATGATTGCAGTCCATCCTATGATTACATGTTTTTTTGCAAGAAGTGTGCCGACGGTTGTGATGTATGTCTGGACGACTCTCCGTGTTTGTCGTCATACAACTGGGCGTTCAGAATATCACTTCTAACCATAACATTGGTGTGTATTGTGTTGACCGTAGTGTTGGGCTCTTATATCTATCGGTTCCGCAAACTCAAAGTCATTAAAGTGGCGTCGCCTGTCTTTCTCTGCATCACTCTATTGGGATGTTCTGTCATGTATTCCGAGGTATAATCGTATGATAATTACAATTACATATGAAACATGAGTTTCGAAACAAACGTTAACCATAGGAATAACATTAGCCACTATTTTTCAATAATGAACTCTTATATAGTGAACACTAAACTAATTAATAAATAAAAAGTGTTCACTATATAAGAGTTCATTATTGAAAAGTAGTGGCTAATGTTAATCCTATGGTTAACGTTTGTTTCGAAACTCATGTTTCATATTCAGAACACAGTCTAATGTATTGATTAATGGCTAGACTGCCGCCATATTTCCCGTACTGGATGTGTGGACGTGTGTATTGACCAAATGGACGCGACATTTAGGCTTTTGTATAACATATTCAGCACTTTTGTTGAAGACATGGAGAGTTTCACTGACATATAGAGTCAAATCAGCGCATAAACTCAAACTGACGGACAAACAACTGCTCCAATGGTTGTTCCCAATCCTGTTAGTGATGGCCATATATCTCAGCACTTGGACTATCAGTGCGCCGCCAGAAGCCATTTATTTGGTCGACTGGAATGGACTGAAGTTCAAACAATGTGACTATAACTGGTGGGATCACAGTCTGGTCATTGGTATGATTAGCCATTTGAGTCCCAATAGTGACTAAATAACTCTTTTGGTGCTTTTCAGGCGAATTCTTGTTTCTCTTGTGGGGAATCAAAGTGTGTTTTAACGTTAGAAATGCAGAATCTTTTTTCAACGAAGCCAAGTATATAACGTATGCCATCTACAACATAACCATGGTCAATATCGCTATGATATTCATACAGTAAGTCATTGTTTTTAACTCATTAAATCATTGCAAAGATGTGTGTTTTATTTGTATGCAATAGTATTGCTATTTTGCCGAACGCCGGTCCGGACGTCAAATACTTCTTTGGGTTTGTTAGGACACAAATGAGTACAACCACTACTGTTATACTCATTTTTGGCCCAAAGGTACCTTTCACTCTACTTAACCATTAACCTGTTGTTAACTGATATTCAAATACAATTTGAAAACAGTTTTACAGAGTAATGAAAGGGGAAGGAGATGTGTGGGACAATCGGGTGCGAGCGCGAGGAGTGACCGCATCTTTTTCACTCAATGGTGTCGGTCTGGTTCACGAAGAGACCACTGATTTGTATCAGGAAAATGAAGAGTTGAAAGAAGAGATCCAGAAGTTGGCGACTCAGGTCGAGATCATGAAGATATGTCAGATGGAGTTCAAGAACAGACATCTGCCTAAACCCAAGTACGGCATTCAATCCAATAATAACTCCAATATTATAAATATTGCTTCAAATCCTATATCTGGCTCTCAATCCAATACTCAGAGCCCAATAGTTAAAGCTATTTATAGTAAGTTTGAAACCAATGATCCAAATCTACAACGAATTTCCCCAAATGCTGAGCTCATCAGCGAAAAGGTTTAATACTCTATCCATTCATTTCTAATACTTGATGTAATCATTAGACTAAACATAGATTGTATTTCAAATATAATTCAATTGAATTAAATTTATGTGTATAATAGGGACCACAAATGTTATCAAATAAAATAATATTTAATTAAATATATCTATAAATATGTGTTTGTTGTTTATTAGAACTAACAGAAAATTAATAAATTTATAATTTTACAATCTACATTTTCATAAATTGAATAAAACTTTTAGTATAAAAAGAAATTTAGTTGTATATTAATATAAGCAATAATTAAAAACAATTTAATTACATACTACAATTTGTAGTTTAAATTTTATAAGTAATTTGCTGTTACTATGCTAGTCTATTACTATCACTATAATTGTTTTAAATTATCTTCGTATCAATTTAAATAATTAAAAACAAATTATTTCTAATTTTCAAATTAAATATTTGAAAAATCCTTGAATCAAATAATATTCAAACAAAAAATTATAGTTAAAGAATAATAAATATATTGATTAGTTTAGATTACAGTAAATTTTTAATATATTAATAATATGTATATCAATATGAGATAAAAACGATATTTTGAGTTCAAACACAAAATTAGATTGAAGATTGTTTATTTAAACGCTTAAATTAGTTACAAATGCTAACTATATTTTGAACAAACATTTTATAAAAAGTAAAAAATATAGTATTTTATCGAAAAATAAAACTTTTTTTTGTGATAAACAGTTTGATTAAACAAATTATTTAAGTTTATCTTTAATGAGATTCTCTAAAGTGATGCAATCGGCGGCAAACTTGCGGATACCTTCGCTCAGCTTATCGGTGGCCATTTGGTCCTCATTTAGTTCCCATCGGAACCGCTTCTCGTCGTAATGTTGTTTAGCAATGTCTTGAGCTCTGGCCGTCTCCGCACTTAACTCTTTGTTTAACTTAACGCCAGTCTCTTTGGAAAGTTCAGCCAACAGTGCGGGCGATATAGTCAACAGATCACAACCGGACAGCGCTTTTATTTCAGAAGTATTACGAAAAGAGGCGCCCATTACCACAGTCTTGTAGCCGTGCTTTTTGTAATAGTTGTATACTTTGGTCACCGATACTACGCCGGGATCATCGGCAGGATTTTCGTACACCTTTTTGCCGGTCTTCGCCACAAACCAGTCGTATATACGGCCGACAAATGGGGATATGAGAGTCACTTTGGCCTCAGCGCAGGCAACCGCTTGAGCGAAGTTAAACAGAAGCGTCAGATTACAGTGAATGCCCTCCTTTTCGAGCTGTTCGGCCGCTTTGACGCCCTCCCAAGTGGTCGCCAACTTAATCAATACCCGATCCTTACTCACGCCTTCTTTCTCATACATTTGGATCAATTGTCTCGCTTTCTTCAGCGACCCTTCGATGTCGAAAGACAGTCGAGCGTCCACTTCGGTCGACACCCTTCCGGGCACTATCTTTAAGATTTCAGTGCCAAACAAGACGAACAAATAGTCCATAGTTTGCTCCAAATTATTGTTATTTTTCTTTCCAAACGCAACGGCTTTGTCGATAATCGCCGAATACTTAGGTATCTTAGCGGCCGCCAGAATCAGCGACGGATTAGTGGTGGCGTCCGTCGGCTTAAACTCTTTGATTGATTCAAAGTCTCCCGTATCGGCCACTACTACAGTCATTGCCCGCAACTGTTCCAGAGTTGAACTCATTTTGCCTTCAATTTTATTTTCTATAAATAAACACAAATTCACATTAAATTCACAATTAATTCATAAAATATTTGTTTTTTATTTGTCATAAAATTCTTATATTAAACACAAAATGAATTAATTTAAATAAATTAAATTTAAAAAGTTATTATAAAATAAAGTATTACAAACCAAAAAAAACAGTTAATAAAATATTATCCACGAGCACAACAGAACAATGTAGGAAACTAATAAATATCAAACTATTTGAAAAAGTTTTTAATTTTATATTAAAAATAAACTATTATTAAAACAAGAGGAAAAAAGTAGTGAAAAAATATATGGGAAGACTTTGTATACTTGTATATTATTACGTGTACACAGCTAAATGTCCCAGACTACTTTTCATTCAACTCCTAATTATATATATAATTTGTATTTCAAGTTTCAAAAACCACTTCCAATTGCAGTACACAAATGTGGTCTTCAGAGTTGGGTTTCGGTTCAATCAGATCATTAGTTTTGAGGAAAAATTTTAATTCAAGGCTATAAACTATATATACCAGTAAATTAAACACTCACTATAATTTATCTATTATTATAATTTATAAATATACCACCCTGTTTCAAAGTAGTGAGCTATGCTCCTAAATGTACTCAATTCAATTAGTTTGTCTACAAAACTTATATCAAATTTTGTATATAATTTTAGTCAATTTATTTGTCAGATACTTTTCTCTTTCACAAAATCCGTCATTTGTTTGACATTACATTAAGTTATATTTAAAGGGAAACCAGTTTTTTTAATTTTTGCAATTATTACTAAAAAATTCATTTTTGCCAATGAGTTTATATTTAATCTTACGGTTAAGTTTTTGATTTATATTTTATGCCAATTTATAGATAGATTGTAATATAATAATTAATTACATAACTTTATTATATAACTATTTTGCACGAGTGTTAAGCCTGATGATAGTCAGGTTAGTGTCTGTCTGGTCCTCACATACCATTTGATAACATTGTTTGTCATTTTGCCAGATGTTTATCACAAATTAATTTGTAAATTTCAGTTATACAAAGGTATATTGATATATTTTAAAAACCAAAATTAAAATCACAGACTGTTTTTTAATTGTATTTTAAACAACACTTTCAACATTTATATATAAAATTTACATTTTTGTTGTAATAAATAATTTTTATAATTAATTTGAAGAAAAATATTCAATTCAATAAACAAATTTAAACAAATGCAAAACATATATTATATAAATATATGTTTATTTATTGGCAATTAGTTATTTAAAATTAATTTACTTCAATTTAATTTTATGCAAAACTTAAAATTGAAATATATTTAAATAAAGATAAATAAATTTATTTATAAGAATTTCAAATAAACATAATGTTTAAAACATTGTACTTTGGACAATATGTAGTATTAATTTCACAGCAATTTCCTTATATAAAACTAACCTAAACTGTAATTGAATGCCATTTACAGGTAATGTATATTAATTAACGTTTTAAATAGTGTTATAACTTATAAGATATAACTCACTGTTTTAATGAGAAGTAAATGTAATAAAAATTGTTTGGTGTAATAAATGTGTGAAAATATACTTTGAAATATAATTAATAACCGGTAAAAAATCAATATTTTTTTATAACTAACCAGAAGTTAAATGACTTGAAGTTAAAGGACAACCAAATAAGTTATTTGAAATAACAAATAAAATAAAAATCTTATTTTTGTAGCAAGATAAACTAGTTTTGTACACGAACTAAAACCGACTTTTTACGTGATATTCATAAAAAGTTTTATTTTTAGATAACAGTGTCGACTCAACCAATTTTTTCAAAGTGTGCAGTCATTAGGTTATGAATTGGCAAAAATTTTGTGCCTATGATATATGAAATTTAAAATATCGTACGATTTTTTGCTAACAATCAGTATATTATGGCATAATTTTCACAATTAACTAATATTTAATTATTTTATATACAAAAAACAACTTAATAATGACTTTAATTTTATTGATGAAGTTTTTTGTATAAAATTTTGTATAATTTTTGAAACTAGCTTTTATAAAGTTTTTGAAAATAAAAACTAATAAATATTAAAGTCATTTATTAGAAGTTTAAGAATTGACATAACATTGTTTTTTATTTTATATAAAACTTTGATTTATAATTACTTTTGTCTTAATAATCAAAATATGGATCAATTTATATAAAGAAAAAGTGAAACAGTTTAGATAATAAAATTTTTGATATTGTTTTTCATTATTTTGTGATTGTTTTTATTATTTAAATACAAATGAATATAGTTTTTGGGTTCAAAAGTTCAATAATATATAAAATATATTTTATAAATGATCTTTACATATCATAAAATGTATTTAATTGCAAGTTTTTATGATTAATTTAAACGCAAATTATTGCTATTGTCTAACAAATGTTTATTTAATATGTTGGGTAGTAATTTATGCGATATTTAATTATAACAATTAACCAGACCAATTATATTGCATATAAATTTAAATCAATTTAGTAATCAATATTAATTTATCACAAAATTATTCTGAATAATTTATTTAAAAAAAATAAATAAATCAAATTTTAAAATTTCAATATTTTATTACAATATTACAATATTGTAGCTTTATGTAAGAATTTCAATTATGTTATTAAAATTACATTTTATGCAATAAATAAAATATTACTAACAAAAAAATTGTTAATAAAAAATGTCATTACATTGTAAATAAAAATGTTTTTTATTTGTTTGTTTGAAAAGTGAAAACTTTAAAACATGATCAAAACTTAAATATGAAATAAATTTATTTATTTTCTTGTAATCAACACAATTGAAGTGTTGAAGAGATGTTCGTTTTCATTGCTATTATATATTTTAATCTGATTTTCATTGTTAAATAGAGACAACAAAACAGGTATTGTATTATTGAAAATGTTTTACTTGTAAGACAGAGAGAGAGAGAGAGAGAGAGAGAGAGTAAATATATTTAAGACTACTTCATGTTTGGAGTCCAAACTTTGAACTAATTTTTAACAAAAAAAATTTAATTTAAAAACGAAATTACTTTTACTTTTTATAATTATTTTCTTGTGTTATTGACAATAACTTATTGTGAAATAATTTAAAATTTATAACAAAAAATTGTTAATTTGTTTCTTATAATTCACAGTAAATTGTTTTGAAATCAATTTTTAATTTTGTTAATTATATTATCATTGATTAGAAAATACATAACAAAAAAATGTAATAAATTACTAACTAAATTACTTTCCATTACCAACTAATTCTTATAGCATAAAATAAAAAAAAATAATGAAATTTGTTTGGCAAATAATATGCCAATAATTGAATTGTAATGTTGTTTTGCGACCAATTGTAAAGTGAAAGACAATTACAGCACAAATATATTATTTTATGAGTTCATTGCACACAATAATAATTATGTTATGCATTCATAATTATAACCTTATTTTTTCATAATTATGAATGAGATAAACTATATGTTTAAGTCATTATGAAGTCCTTTACATAAAACAAGTCGTTTATTGCAATAATTTAAGAAACAATTTTTTGGTTGCTTTATAATTTTGGTTTTAAAATAAAATATAATTTAATTTAATAAAAAACATTTAATAAAAATTGAAAATTTTAATCATAAATGAGTTTTTTGAAAAACGATAAGTTGTTAGTTAAACAAACAAAGATATTGAATAAATGCATGATTTAGTCCATACTACTGGATAATTTAGTAATAATAATAATAAAAATCAGTTATTATTATTATTATATTATCGTAATTATTATTATTTTTTTGGAAAAATGACAGAGAATTTTTGTTGCACTAAAAAATAATTGTATATTTTCTCCTAATATAAGCCTCAAATGAATTAAACATTTGAATGGCTTTCCAAAGAAGTAAATCATTAAATTACAAATAAAATCAAGTCTTGTTTTGAAAACTAAAAATCAAAATCAATTTGAAAATAATAAATTTCTCAACATTTTTTTCAAAAACCTTGATTTACTCAACTAAACCATTAAAATAAAATTAATGCCAATGTATTTCTAATATAAAACAAAATCATTATATACATGTAAATATATTACAGAATATATATATTTATTTTATTGCATAATGCAGGATTACTACAAATTTGATGTATATTTTAATAAATTGCTAAATAAATTACAGTTTATGTTAAGAAAATCTGATGTGAAATCTATTCAAAGGTAATATTAAATTAAATAATTAAAAGTGAAGAAGAGATGCATTAAAAATATAATATATAAGTTATATTATATAACAATGCATTAAATGAATGCAAACCTTAATACTAATTTAATGAATACTCATATTATGGGATTGTTTTGACGGATTTGTTTAGATTAGCTGATAATAGAGTGGAAGTAAATGAGAGAATAAATTAAATTTATTACAAGTTATATAAAGTGTAATGCCGTTTGGCTTTAAGGAAATGCTTTTTATATTTGATTTGATGCTTAAAACATATATAGTATTACATACATGTAAAGTGGAAGTGAAGGTCGCATCACATTTTACATGCATCTGTACATTGAATAGTCAAAGCATTCGGATATACCTGTGAGCTGTTACCTGAGCACCGCCTGACACCACCAAACATACCAAAACACTTCAAAAACTCGACCAAAAAACCACTGCAAACCACAGGCGGACACAACCAGTCAGACAAGTTTGGCGCTGAAGGAAGGGGCCGATCGTTTACGAGGGTTCCTCTCGCTATCTCTCTGTATATTCACTCTGACATTCAGTTGCCATTCATTTGCATTCCTCATCCAATTTGTGAGACAATGTCTTCAGAGACTAGAGACTGTAATTAGCTTTTGTGGTCTCTTTTGTATCATTTT
>JAQIWK010000126.1:0-23129 GCA_034695265.1 Dissorhina ornata | reverse complement strand
CTCTCTCTCTCTCTCTCTCTCTCTCTCTCTCTCTACTATTTTTATTATGACTTTAATAATAGAGTTTGTGTTAAGAAATAGTGTCTCCAAACGATATATATATTTGCTTCAATCAATTCATTCAATTATATTTAACGCTTCAATCTTTCAATTGATTTTTAAGAATTTGTAGAACTAATAGGAAAGTCTAACTCTTTAAGGCTTAGACTCGGGATTTAGGTTTTTGTGTGAGTCATTTGGCCATTGCTTTCAAAAAACTAGATCCCAAAACGAATAAAGTATTGATCTTTACATACAAACACTTCTACAAACACTTCTACAAACACTTCTACAAACACTTGTATTTGAGTAGAAATTGATTTAAAATGTTTTTCTTTTCTCAAAACAAAACAAAAAAGGTTTTATTTCTAATTTATAGTTAAATGAGTTATTTATTGTCGAAAATTTTTATTTAAATGAGTAATATTTTCAAAATTTCTTTTTTGCTTTTCTTTTAAGATAATTGAAATATTATTCAACAAAATATCTCTTTTTTTATATTATATTTATATATAATAAATATCTGTTTTACTTCTCTTATGGTTGACGAATAAATGTTATTTTTTTGTCTCAACGCTCTATAAAACTCTTATCATTCAATTTTTAATCTTTTTTTTGGTTCACAATATTTTCGATCAATTTTTCAATTGCTTGAACTAAAAGAAAACTTTCATTCTTCACGAATGGCTCGTATTATTTTTTGTTGGTTTTTTATATAACATTATATCATCAAAAAAATGTTTGGATATATCATTGAGTGCTTATCGTTAAGAATGCAATCCTAGCCATACCTCAAAGCCCAGAGCATTCAAAACTCGTCATTTTGATGGATTGATTTGTTGTGATGTTTACTCTCTCCATCCCCTCTCTCTTTAACCAAACTATAGGTCCATTTATTGCCGGAACTCCAACACCGCACACGACATGTAGCTATTCATTATACAGTGACCAGAAAAGAGAGGGTCAGTTACTTAGCCCCACATATCCGGGAGTGTATCCCAAGAACCTGAGCTGTCAGTACCGATTCCTCGGCAAAAAGGGACAACGAGTCCGACTAGAGTTTATGGACTTCGATCTCTTCTACGGAGGACCACAGTTAGTCTCTTTCTTTCCTTCTTTTGTGTCTAACATTTCGTGACATTTAATACAATAAATGTTTGCATTGAAATGTTAGATACAATGCAATTACTGGCAAACAATAGCTAATCATTTACTTTGTTTGGCATTTTGAACGCCGCTTCACAATAGCTGTCCATTTGATTACCTCAAAGTATATGACGGCGCTTCAGATCAGGACCCACTCATCAACACCTATTGTGGTCAACAAAGAAATCTTATGGTCTATTCGTCGGCAGAGAATCTGTTCGTTCAGTTCAATACACTTAAGAGGACAGCCGACAGTCAAAATCGGGGGTTTTCTGGATATTTTGAGTTCAGCGAAAGATTTGTTAATCTTGGTATTTATTCACATTTTCTATTAAATATTATAAATATTTTCAATTAATTAATATCTTATAATTTGTAGACAATTTTTTTAAAAGTTTAGTTTGCAATTAGTTTTCATCCACAATCAATAAGTTTGCACTATAATTTTTAACTACAATTAATCAGTTTTATATTATTTTAATCATTGATTTAAATAAATTTAAATTTGTTACAATTTGTCTATAACATTTATGTAAATTGCAAATAAAAAAATATTCAGCAAAACATTTAATTAAAATAAATCAATTGACAAGTTTTGGTATAGTTTTAAATTAGTTGTGTGATTTAATTTGAATTGATTGTGTTTTTTAATTGCAATTTAGATTTAAATATTCAAATTATAATATGACCCAAATTTACTTAATATTTTAAAAATTTATTACTTATTGTTTTAATGTTAATTTTTAAATTTAAATTTTGATTTATAATTAAAAAGTTATAAAATATCCATAAAATTATAAGATAGGTTTATTTAATTTGCCTAATTCGCATTAAAAGTCATCTGGTTCATTTACAAAAGTTATAATTTTGCATAAATTTTGTACTAAATTCGTATAATTTATTTAGATGTAGTTTTAATTTAATTCACAATACATTTAGTATATGGTAAATTATATTATTTTTGCATTATTTAACTAATATTATTATGTTTACATAATATTTGAATTTCCTGTAAATTAACATAATTTTTATTTAATGACTTTTTTGTTATAAAAAAAGGTTTCATCGGTAAGAATGATGGCCAACATATTAAAGGCACAGAATGTGATCAAAAAATATTGAGCCGTAAAGAATCAAACGGAACCGTCTATTCACCAAACTATCCATTTCTATACCATTCAAACATTGTCTGCAAATATTATATTTACGGACTGCAAGACTCACAACACTTGGAAAGAGTTAACATAGAGTTCGATAAATTCGAGATTCCGGCCTCTGATCCTAATGAGTGAGTCTTTCATTTGAATTATTAAATTAATTGTCAAATATTTAGGTAAATCTTAATTCATTTTTTATAACAATTTAGTTGTACCGACGCCTACGTCCGGATCTACACTGGAAGTCACGAAACTGTCGAAGAATTTGATTTTGTATTTTGTGGTCAAACTATTCCACCGCCAGTTCTCTCGGATGGACCCACACTTGTGCTCGTTTTTAGCAGCGGCTCAACACAAGGACAGGGTTTTAAAGCTCGCTATTTGTTTGAAACTGATTATAAAGTACCAGGTACACCTTCAACCCCTGGCCAGTGTCATTTTTCATACATGAGCGAGAGTACAAAAAACGGTGACATTAATTCTCCCCGTTACCCAAGTAACTACCCTTCAAATACTTACTGTGTATATGACTTTTTTGGTGAGCCGGGACAACAAGTAAAACTTGTGTTCAATCACTTCAAAATAAATCCCGACTCAGCACTGGCTATACCCGGATATAACGACGTGTGTCAGGAAGACTGGCTTGAAATTTACGAAGTGTTGTCCAGCGGTCGCGAAATCAAATACGGCAGATATTGTTGGGCAACAACACCGGGACCTATCATTTCGGACTTTGGTGTCAATCGTATGAAAGTTATTCTCAATACGGATGAGACGGGAGTGTCGAGTGGTTTCAGTGCCAGCTATAGCTTCATTGACTCGAGTACTAACTCTTTAGGAGGTATTCATTACTAATATACATGTATAGAAAAATATTTTTAATGAACACATGTATTAATTGTGAATTTAATTGACTCATAGATTGTGGAACTAATATAACCGGTGAGGAGAATGGTGTGATAACTACACCAAATTATCCAAATGGTTATTTGGCGCACAGGCAAGTGTGCACCTGGTACATAACCGTCCGGCCCCGCTTTAAAGTGCTTCTATATTTCGATACATTTCTAGTGGAAGGCGAACCTTCATGTATGCAAACAATTATTTAATTCATTTATTGTCAATAATTTACTTAATTACTTAATGGTTTACTCAGCTCGTGGTTGTTCTGGTGCTGTAGTGAGAGTGTGGTTAGATTTGAGTCAACAGCCCGTAGAGCTGTGCGGAAGTGAACTCAACAACGAAACCATTCAACTTATTTCGACTACAAATTTGCTCAAAATTACGTAAATAGTATTTTTTATTGAATAAATTTATTGATTCAAAATTGTTTACTAAAAGATTATTTGCTTTTTAAAATAGCTTTCTAACGGCAGAGAAAGCTGTTGGTGCCAAAGGATTCAAAGCAAGTTTTACCGAAATTCGTGATAAAGGCTCGACTTGCGATCAATTCCGATGTGCTTCCAGTGGTTATTGCATTTCATCCAATTCTCTCTGCAATTCAGCCCCAAATTGTGGTCATTTTGATCGCTCCGACGAAGTCAACTGTAAGTCCTATTCATAATATAGCAATGATTTCAACTGACCTCTCATTTGGTTTCCTGTTTTTGAAGGTAAAAAAGCGGTCGAAATAGACTTTGTAATGATTGGGAGTGGAGTGGGAGCAGCTATAGTAGTGGTACTCATTATAATCTGCAGTCTATGTCGCCGTAAAAAGAAGCGAAGACGTAGTGATAGCAGTCTAACGGCTCAGTTTGATATATCCCGACCCAAACCTCCTCAGTTCGAGATCCCACCATCTCTTCATTTCCTACCTATGGATAGTGTATAGCATTTAAAGACAAACCGTTCGTTAACTTAATTGAAATATTTGTAAATATTGTTCACAATTCATGTTAATTATATTCAAATCAATCAATTTGTTGTCCAAAAGCTTCCAACAAATAAAATGCCAAAAAACGTGTAAATTATATATAAATTAAATTAATTGTAAATTAATTGCCATCTAATAAATAATAATAATAATAAATTCATGTTTTAATTAATTATTTAAAAAAACTTTTAAATGTAAATTATATGTTTTAATTATTTATATGTTGAATATGTATTAAATTTATTAAAAATATTTAGTAAAATTTTTATAAACTAATAAAACATCATTTCATTTAATGTTTAATAAGTTTTATTTAAAATTAAAAACTTTTAACAATTTTGTAATAATTACAAGTTATTTAATTTAAAAAACAAAATTGTATCGAAATTTATTTTAATTTTAAGTTGTTTTTCATTTTTCAGACAATAAGTTAGCCATCGCTTAAACTAATAATTTATATAAATGTCTAAAAAAATTACAAAATGTGTTAAAAATTAAATAAATATTAAATTTCAATACAAATTAACTGATTGTTAGGTAACTTACAGTGCAATACAAAACTCATACAAAACTTGGAGAGCAATAAGTGGTTGACGTAATGTATGTCAGATGTGTTGCCCATTCAGTTACGATGACATCCTTTTCCGGTTAAGTCTCAACACAAACGGTATGTTTTATATGTCTTTTGATTGTCTTTCGGTATAATTAGCGGTCATTTGTCTCTATATTTTGTATTTATTTCTAATTTAATAAAAACTCAATACATTTGCTCTCAATTGACACACAATTGTAATTTGTTTTATGGTTTAAATGCTATACTTATCTCACATTGAAATCTAATTGAATACTAAAAAAAACAATTGTTTTGTATATAGAGTGAAGACATTGAATCCAATCGGCGATAAAATGCATATCTATTTGCGTTCATCGGAGACTCATTGCTATGAAGTCTCACAAAATGACCAAATGTTTGATTTAAAGGTAATTATAAGACAATAGATATGATATGACAAACACTTGAGTGACACGAATAGCCTTTAAATAATTGTCTTTTGTTTTGTATTTTTATGAATCAATTGTTTAGTTGTTTATCGAAAGAGCAGAAAACATCTCAAATGAAGATCAAGTGCTCTACTGTTGCGGTCGACCTCTGGATGACGAGCAACGAGTGGATGAGTTGAGTGAAGGCGATAGCGTTGAGGTATGCGTCCGACTGAGAGGCGGTAAAGTTCACGGCTCACTGGCCCGAGCGGGTAAAGTGAAGGGACAGACGCCTAAAGTGGACAAACAGGAGAAGAAGAAGAAGAAGACTGGAAGGGCTAAGCGTCGCATGCAATACAACCGACGCTTCGTTAATGTTGTCCAGACATTTGGCAGACGTCGTGGCCCTAACACTAACCAAACTTAAATCAATTGATTTGTCATTTGTGTAAATGATTTATCGTTTATAATATTAAATAAAAATATCTTTTGACGAGAAAATAGTTTTGTATTTTTTGTTTGGATTTGTTTTTATTGCTTTTAAATTCATTTCTTGTTTTTCTTTCTTTTTTTATATTAATATTTTGAAAACATTTTTATCACAAATAGCTTTCCATTTCAAACACGAATACAAATAGTATTAATGCATTAAATTTAATAATATTTTATAAAAGCATTTATTTTGGTTTTTTATTTTATGGATAAAAGTGATATATATTTTGATACAGATTTGCATTGTTTGGATGACCTCTTCTCAGTTGTTCTCATTTCGATTCCATTGACGAGAAAATGTATTTTTCTTCACTTATAATAGCGAGAGCTGAGAGAGAGAGAGAGAGAGAGAGAGAGAGAGAGAGAGAGAGAGAGAAGTATGAATGTGTGTGTTGTATAAGACATGAGTTGTAGCTAAAAGTGCATTATTCTTATTGTATGATAAAAATAACAATAAGTTTGGATATGTTTTACATGTTTAAAGTGCAATTAACCCAAAAACTACTCCTCACTCTCGACAACACTTTACGGAAGTCTTATATCTATATATATTTGAAGGAAAAAATATAATTTTTCATAAAATATAATATATAAATGAAATCCTAAACCAAACTAAAAGTGAAGATTTAGTTCGCTTTTTTGAATGAATGAAAATACATTTAAATAGTATTTTATTTGAACAAAAAGAAAAGAAAAAGTATTCATAAAATTCTTCTAAATAATTGCTTTTATATATAATTTGGGCGTTTACTCTATCATTATGTATAGTGTAAAGTGTACTGAACACTGTTCACTATAAGCGGCTTAATTGCGTTAAACCATTATTATATCCACACTTTTTTTGATACCTTAAGCATCAAATGCTTTGGCAAAGTATTCATCCGTTGACACAATTGTTATAAGACTTATAAGTTATAAGAGATATTACTTTCTAATGAGAAACACTCATTCATTTTAATAGAAAAACTTGTTTTATAGCATTCATTGATACAATAAAAGCACTTCTCATTTGAATAATTAAAATGTATTATTTTCAATGCATTTTTAACACATTTGCCACTATTTTAATAATAGCGTATAAACTAATTTGTTTCGCTTTTTACCATCAATTATCTGTTTATAAGGCCTCCTGAGTGGCCACAATCGGAAACGTCAAAACACCTCATATATCATACAATTAGAGCTCAAAATCTTTTTATAAAAGCAATCATTTTTTAACTTTCAGATCACTTTTGAAAAGTGTTTTATATAGGACTTATAAATAACTCTTAAAATAATATATAAAAAGAATGATTAAAACGCTATAAAAATGTATAAATAATTTAATTAAAACAACAATTACTTAATTACACAAAACTTTGCATTTAATTACTGCCATAAAAGTGAAAATAAAATTTTTAAAAATAATCTCATTTTCTAAACAAATAATTGGTTAAGAAATTTAAATTAAAAATTTCACTCTAATTATGGATATATAATATTAATAAGTGTTTTATTTATATAACTTATTATATATAAGTCTTATATAATATAAGCAAATAAAAACACAAATCCCTAACTAATGATGGCTATTCTTAAAGCAAATAAAAGGGTACTTCTGATGACATATTTCAGAGCAATTAATGTCTTGGATATAAAAAATGTTTGTTATCATTAAGTTTTACCATTGAATTGAATGTGAAGTATTTTGAACTTAAAATAAATTTCTTTTGTTCAAACTCGCCAAGTATTTTACTTTAAACTAAACTTATTTTGTTAGTTAAACAAATGGCAAATTAAAAGTTTCTTTGATTAGACATTAAATTACATGTTATTATCAAATTTGATTTGTTTGTTTTGTATATGTTATATATTTTTTTTGTATGTCTAAACAAAAAGTTCAAATTTAATGTTATATTAAATATGATGTTTATGTATGTTTAAGAAATGAGATTTTTAAAAATAAAAAATGATTATATTATTTGTTAAATTAGTTTTGATTGTTATAGAAGTTTATGGGAGAGAGAAAGTTAGGCCAAAAAGTCATAAAAATGTTGAGTAAATAGAAAAATAAATTATTGATTAGACGTATCGAATGAGCCGTAACGCCAACAATAGTTTCAAACGGATTTCAATTCAATCATTGGCTCTCTTAAGTCACACATAATTGATAAATAAAAACTGATTGTAAATAATGTTTCCAAAAAGCTTGTCCATTAAGCCAAACCTTCTCATTACGACAATCAGCCATTCCCTGGATTCGGTCCCGAATTAAACCGATTCTCTCATTCTTCTGATCAACTTTTTGTATAGAGAGTGAAATAGCAAGCGTTGGATCATCTCTTGGAAGCGATCATCCGTTGTGTGATTCGTTTGATGAGTACTGACCTAAAAACCCATTTCCTCTTTCTATAGCATAAAGTTTTCAAACTTTTTATATAATATTAGAAAAGTTATATAAGAAGTATAACAACATAAGCAATCAAAGTCTCGTCTAATAAAAAGCAACTCTTATTGAGAGTCAAAAACTTTTATCACTTCTTCTTTACTCTTCACTTCAGAATCGTTTCTTTTAAAAATTATTTTATATTTTATTATTTAATGCCGTAAACTAACTATTATTTTAGTAAAAATGAATTTAAATATATTCCTATTTATTTGTAAGTTTAAAATGTTTTCTCTCCCTAAATGATATAAATTGTTTAATGCTTTTTTAATCACTCGAAAAATAGGCACAACTTTCGCTTGTTTTGCATCAAATATCGCATCGCATGAATCCGAGCAAAACGTCCGAAATTTAAGTGATGCGGAGATTGCTATTCTTGGATTATCACCTCCAAGTGATCCATCAGTGAGAGCACAGGTGGATAACGACGGCGAGCCAGCTCTCAAACCACTTGAATCCCACACATCCTCTTTCATCACATATGATGGCAATGAAGAAATTGAATCCATTGCCAGTGAAAAACCATTCACTATTACATTTCCCATATCAAGAAGCTCTCGAAACAGACAATCTGTTCAGGTAATTATGTTTCAATTTATCATATATTGTAAAAATAACTAAACAAATTGTTTTTAATGCATTTAAAAGTTAATCATAAAATTAATATTAAAGATATGTTTGCAATAAAATTAAATTCATTTATCGACAGAGTATAGTGATTCCGTTGCCGTCCAATTTGAACGACAAAACTGGTATTATTGTCATCGAAGATACCGATGAAGGAGGAAATCTAGACCGAAGAACACTTAGGGCTCAGTTCTTCAGCCCAACTCGTATAAAGCCTTTCAGATCACAACCTCTTCGGGAAGAGACTAATGGTAAGAATGTTTTTGTGCTTTTTTATTAATTTTTATTTTTGTAAATACTTTATTATAATAATTAATGTGAAAATGAGAGTAAAATGGACCAAAATAAGTGGGAAATTATATAAATCTTTCATTATAATTATAGTGCTCTTAAATCTTCATAATGAAAATAAATTGCTGTGAGTTTTGTGTTAGAAATGATGGGTTGAATACCTGTTTCAAACAATTAGTGAATAAATCATTCATTATATTTTATAAAAACCTATATTATTAGAAATTATAATTTTATTTATAGAGTTTGTTGTACTCTATGTTGTACTTTCTCTGTAATTAGTTTTTATGTTTGTTTTAAATATATTTAAATAAATTTAATTTTAAAATATTTACCCAAAATTCATGCAAATATAGCGCATAATTTCCTGAATTATAGTATAATTTACGCTTAATTTACATTTTATTGCATGCAATATAAGTGACAGTAAAATTATTTTAATTTATATATTGAATTAATTGAATGCAAATTTAACAACAATTTACAACACTATTAATTGTCTGAAACAATAAATTTTGAATTAATTGCAGTCAAAAACGATAGCGAATCGGCTGTAAATCAGATACAGGTATCCAATAAAAGATTGCAAACTAATAATAGATTGACTAAAAAGATTGAAACTGAAACCAAACCCGAGTCTTCGTCAACCAGTTCTGTCGTGTTTGACGACGAAGTACTGACCGTCACTTCAACCTTCTCTCCCGAATCTGTATTCCGACCGAAATCTACTCTTTCGAGTGCTAATAAAAAACATACAAAAGTTTTGAAATCCAGTCCTATTAACGATACGGTGACTATAACTATGAAAGCAAAACAAAGGGTTAACAAGAAATCCAAATCTTTAGTCAAATCTACACCAAAAGCCACTCCAAAGATCACAACAACAACCACTACTACAACGACTACAACTGAAGCGCCGACCACTACAGAAGAATTTGAGGAAGAGTTTGAAGATACAGAGAATACCGAAAGCACCACAATTACAACACCCGAAACCACCACTAGAAACGATATTTTGAAACAATTGATGTCTCTTAATGAGAGACCAAATATACGCCGGAAATGGATTGCAAATCAAATAACAACTACTTTAAGACCAACCACTGAAAGGCCAACCACTACAGCACCGACGACAACCACTGAATATACAACAACTCAGAGAATTACAACTCAAAGACCCACAACAGAAAGGACTACAACTCACAGACGTGTTGTTCCACAAAGAATTACACCGCAGAGACGCCGCCCGACATCTACCACCACAACAACAACGGTTAGTCCAACAATCACTACAACCAAACTATGGGAGACAACGACCGCTACACCAATAGAGACAACTGAATCGGACTTCGAGTTCATAACAATTGAAAAATTGCCTAAAAATAATAATTTTGATAGAAATTCGCTTAAATTAGTTAAACCTAAAAATAAAACAGAAAACAGAAGCCAAGCCGAAACAATACTAAAGCCCAGACCTCCGAGCGCTCCGAAAATACCGAGTCTCGGGTCCGGATTTTTGCCGTCAGGAAAGGCGTTCAATGCGCCGCATAACGTGCCCGGAAGTGCGGGCGTTGATTACCCGACTTACGCTAGAGTTCCCGTCACTACATTTGACTGCAAAGACCAAATGTATGCTGGATTTTACGGCGATATGGAAGCCGGTTGTCAAGTGTATCACAGCTGTAATGGCAATTTGAGAGGCAGTAAGCATACATTCCTGTGTCCCAATGGCACCATATTCAGCCAGGAATACTTAATCTGCGATTGGTGGTATAATGTCAACTGCAATGATTCACCTATTTATTACCCACTCAACAAAGAGGCCTTTTCTTCGACCATCAAAACAACTCCTAAGACTAATGTCACAAAAATTAAAAATAATGTCAATAAGAAAAACAAACCCAAGACTACAACAACAGAGTTCGTGATTCGCACAATCACTTCAACTGATTTGCCATAATATTTGAGTTTTATATCATTTTTTAAATGAAAATCCATGTATTGGTTGTTGTTATTGTGTTCACTTGTATAAGAGATTGTATTATTATTATTTTTTTGACAATAATTTTAAGATTTTATCTAAAGTTTTAAACTATAAATGAATTTTTTGTAATTTAATAGACAAATGAATCGCTTTTCATGGAAACAGGTTTTCATCGATACATTACTTTTCATTCATTTTCATTAAAAAACATTAAATGTAACGAAAAATTAAAGTATATTTTCAATTATTTTATATAAAATATTATTAATAAATAGTAAGAGTTGTTAGAAATGTTAGCACCGGTCAGACAGCGATCGCAAAGATCTGTATAATCGAGTGAAGACTCTTATTCTCCCATCTGATGGTCGAGTGTCCATCACTTGTGTTATCCCAATAACAACTGGTGGCCGTCTGAAGGCCGGCCCCATTCTTCTGGATTATAGCGCACGTCACTGATTGGCAAACAAACAGTCAGTCATTCATTCAGATAAGTGGAGGAATAGCTGCCCATTTCAAAGACATACCAATATATTTGAATGATTTGTTTGATTTAATCAATTGCTGCAACACTTGCTCGACGATAGCATTGGACCAGTTGTTGACCTTTGAGTGCTGGTATGTGTTGGAGCCGATCACCGTTTCGACCACTTCTTTAGCCGATTTGTTCATCAAATCGGAATCAAACCACTAATCAAACCAAACATTTAAATCCAATTGACATTCAATTCAACACTTCTTCACATTTATTACTTACATTACTATCCGTTTGAGACATTTGTTGATATATTTAGCGACCAATGAGTTAACGGATCCAATTCAGTGATAATTGATAACTAAAATAATGTCAATAAAGTGTTTGTAAAACCAAAATAAATGTCAAAACTTTTGACTCAAAACAAATCAATACAAATATTGTTTATACATCGTTACAAATATATTACAAATATTTGCCCCCTTTTTAGTTGTTATGTTTGAATTTATACCTAATGTATGACATGTTTATAAAGTAATGCACACTATTATAGTATACGTTGTTTGTGAACACGTTTATGATGTTTCGTGAATTGCCCATAGATTTCGAGATATTTCTATAAAAGTCTGGTTTCACTGCAAAACAAATATAAAAAGTTATTGCATTCAGAAATAAGTTTTGAAAAGTTTTTAAACTTTGAAACTACACTTTGAAAGTATTGTCTTTTAAGGCTATCCTTATATTAATTTGTAATTTTAATTGAAACCAAGTAAAGAGCAATGGATTTGGACTTATTTTTTGTACCAAATTATAACAACATTTATTGGCCTCACAATCCACGGACTAATAGAAGTAACGAACTGTTGGACAGTCTTCTGATGCCATCTTTGTCTACACTTGCGGTCGATATTCCTCGTCGTGTTAAACGAAATATAACTTCAGATATGAAGAGCGATGACAAGAAATTTCAAGTAAACATCGATTGCAGTCATTTCACTCCCGAAGAGATCCAAGTGAAGACAGTGGACAGAGAAGTGATAATTCATGGCAAACACGAAGAGAAGATGGATAAACACGGATGGGTTAGTCGTGAATTCACCAGAAGGTATACACTTCCGGAAGAATGTGAGTCCGAAAACGTTAAGTCATATCTGGACGCCAATAGATTGCTGACTATCGAAGCGACCAAAAGATGCGATCAACTATTGAAAAACAATGAAAGAGTGGTTCCCATCCAAGTATCACAAGTATCATCAAGTGATGGACACAACAATCACATAGAAAATTAATTTATAATTAATATTTATAATCATTTGTTTTATAAATAGTTTCAATTTCTAATTTATAACAGTATTATAATTTCCTTATATTTTAATAATAATTTTAATAATTCTAATTAACTTATATTTTATAATTTAGTATTGATTCCAAAATTTGTATTATATTTTGAATTTTTAAGTTTTTCGCAATTAAATTTGTGTTTAAATTTCAATTAAATATGTATTATTTGTAATGTTTATAAATGTTAATAATTATAGAATTTTCATTAATAAAAATAGTTTTGAATTAAATAATAAATTTGTAATATTTTGTGTTTAAGTAAACAAATTTATAAAACATTTGAAGAATTTAAATCAAAAAACAGGTAATAAATGTGAAAATAGTTAATAAACAGATAATAAGTATAGAGATTATAGATAATTAAACCAATTATTGAAATAATAAATCAATTAATAGTCCAAAAATGTGTGTTAATTTGCAGTTAAAAGTCAAGCCATGAAAGATCATCGGATTTGGTGGGAGTAGGTCTTCCTTTCACTATGTTTTCGGCCCTAAGATTCTTCTTCGAGTACGTCTTAAGCTCTACAGTCTTTATTTTCTTCTTCAACGGTTCCTTTGCTTTGTCTTCTTTGAGAACTTGGTTGATGTCGTACTCATCGGTGTCCAAATCTTTGGCTTTCTCTTCAGCCAAACTCATGTTGACTTTAATTGGCGAATCATATCTATACTCACGGCGTCTATCTTTCTTAATGTCCTTCACATTCTTCTCATGTTTTTTAATTTTCTTGAGTTTATTGTCGAAAATCTCATAAACACTTTCGTCGCTCTCATCAAGTTTTACAGTAGTCTTCGGTGCATTTTCGCCAATAATGCGCTTTGCTTTCACTTGTTTTTGGTTGTCATTTGGCTTTGGTTTGTGACTTAGTTTATCCAATTTAACTTTGAGTTCCTGTTTGGCCGATAAAATCTCGTCTTCAGCATCCGATGACTGAAAATGGTGTTTCAGTGAAGCGTTCAATGAATGCTCTAAAGACTCGCTCTTGTGATTGACTGATAGTCGGGATGACTCGATGGGAGACAAAAACTTTGGAGTTAAGACTTGATTGGGAGAGGAATGGGTCGGACGCATAGAGTAGAGAGTCAACTGTTGCAGTTCCCGAGACACTGACTGCTTTTCAGACTCCAATAGTTCGCATTTCTTCGACAAGTGATTCATTGAAATTCTGTTTCTTTCCATTTCTCGTTTGTATTCACGAATCCTCTCATCCTTGTCGTCAATACGTGATTTGTAGTCGGCTTTACTCGACTCTAAAATGGTTGACATGTTTGAGATCTGCATTTTGAATGACTCTTCTTCGCGCTCTACTTTATTTTCAAGACTTTGTTTTTCGAGTTTCAATATTTCAGTTTCGGCAGCGATTTCTTTGATTATGGTTTCGTTTTGATCTTTTAAATCAGTCAACTCTTTCACTTTAAACTCCAAATTTGTTATCTTAGTCGAGAAATCATCCATTTTATTGTCAAAATCCTCTTTCAGTTCATTCAATTCATTCTTCAGTTGCTGTTCAATCGACTCCTTTTCTATAATTGTTTGGTTTGCTTTTGATTCCAACTCTTCAACTAATGTTTTGTTTTCTTCATTAGTTTTGTTTAATTCAATGGTCTCTTCCCGAAGAGACTCGATATTGGACTCCAATTCTTCGATGGTTTTCTCATATTTACTGATAACCAATTGCTTCTCATTTTGAGCGCTTATTTCTATTTCTTCTTTTTCATTCTTCAATGAAATCAAAGACTGATTCAAACCTTCATTCATTTCAGACAAACGAGTCTTTTCTGCAATCAAAGCATTTTTCACATTTTCGTTGTCTTTCAATAAGATTTCCAATTCTTCTTCTTTTGATTTGAGTTTACTTTCAAAATCACTCAACAGTTGGTCTTTGTTCTCCACTTCAATCTTTAGTTCACTGTATTGTCCAGTCATTTCTTGAACCATGGATTTGAAGTATTGGATCTCATTCTTAGAGTCAATAGTTATTGCTTCCAAATTCTTCTGCAAATTCTCAATCGTTTTAGAATTCTGTTCACTATTTACGGCAAACATCTCCTGGTTTTTGTTCGCCTCTTCAGCCAATTGTTCCGATCGTTCATTCACTTTCAGTAGCTCTGCTTCGATCGCTTCATTCTTTTGTTTCATTTGAATCACTTCTGAATTCAAACAATGATTATTATGAGTCAACTCATTGATAGTTTTCTCCAATTCATCATTAATGGTATTCAAAGTGTCAATTGATTTCTTCAATTCAATCGATTCCGAGTTTTTATCATTGAGTTTAGTTGTCAACTCTGAAACACAACTTTTGTATTGCAAATCCAAACTCTGGAAGCGTTGGATCAATCGATTGTATTGTTGGCCACGGTTTTGATTAACCAATTCTTGAATCTCTCGTATTTCATCAAAGCCGGCGAACCGTATCTCCAACTTATGGCTGTAATCCTGGAGCCGAATAAGCATCTCTCGAGTTGTATTCATTTTGGCCAACACATCCTCTCTCTCGTTGGCTTCGGTCTTCAATTTGACAATCAGTTCATTCCTCTCAGTCTCGGAAACCTGTAATTTGTTTGTAATGTCTTCGACCGATGATTTTAAATGTTTTATTTCCTCCAATTGTTTGTTGGCCTCCAAAGCCGTCAACTCTTTCCACGTTTCAATTTTCTCGAGTTCTTCGGCCACTCTGTCCTTCAGAGCCTTCGAATCGTTATTGATTTCATCGACAGTTGAGTCGACGGTAAGGCCACTGTAGGCGTCGTTCTTCTGCGACAAGGGTTTCTTAATGAGCGGCGAATCCATTAGTTTGAGACCAAAAGCCGATCTCTGCGATGGCGTTCCAGTCTTCATGAGTGACGTGGGCATCAACGGTGTCTTCGCCAGTGATGACACTTTCATTGCGTTCTCATTGGTCTGCTGTGCGGTGACTGAAGCCACAGACTTGTCAGTCAAACGCTGTTTCGGTCGATAGTTAAACGAAAACATTGTTTTGGTTGACAATTGATGAGCAGATCTAATGATGTGATGATTGAAGACAAGTGTAACAAATGAATGGCAAACACTTATGAAATGAAAATACTTTGTGTTTTGAAAGACAAAGAAGAAGACAAACGAATCGTTAGTTTTTATGTTTAAAAGTCAAACAAAGCGTTCAAATGGTATGAATCGCGAGATTATAATAAATAGTGATTTGCGTGTCAATTGTTAAACGCAATCAACAGATGAGTCAATGTTTGCGATGAACTGCTATTTAATACGCAGTGAATATAGTGTCCGATTGAGTGCCGATTGAACTCCGCTTTTGAGTGATTCATGAGTTGAATAATTGAGTGGACTATGAATGCGAGTGACCGCTAATGCCGTCACTTATATAACGCATTGAAATGTATTTCAAATATATATTTATTTGAATAAAAAATTAATTATTTATTTAATAAATAAAATATATATTAAAATATAATTCAATTTAATTAATAGTCTATTGGTTTGTTTTGATGCCAAGAGTTTGGATTCAGGTTTGGTTTAAATGTTAAAATTGTAATCATTTTTATCTCAACAACTGATGAATGGAGTCGTCGTCTAAAAGTTGTCGAATATCTCTGAAGAAGTGATAAAATGTATGCAAATTATGAAACATAAGCAACACTTTGGCCAACATTTCCGATGCGTTCAACAGATGGTTAATGTAAGCTCTGGAGAAACCGTTGGCACAGGTATAGCACTGACAGTTGGGATCAATTAGACCAAAGTCTTCTTTGAATAATTTGCTGTTTAAGTCTAATGAGTTGTCATTGATTTTCATAGCCTTCAAGTCAATCAACTCTTGTAATGCCATTCCGTTGTCTGTCATCACTGAAGCGTACGACGAGTCGAAGACATCGATTCCGCATTCAATGAGCTTAACAATCAAAGTGGGAGACATCGCGCCAAACATTATCTTCGGCTTGTCTTTTGGCAGAATATCTATTATTTCGCGAAGAATTGGTTGAATAGAAACCAAATCCAATTGAGTGGACACTTGAGGGCCGTATGAATGAAAGCCGTCGATTATAAAGCCATTGACTATAGACTTTGCGGCCGATTCTTCAGCCGATTTAGTTCTGGATCTAGCATTGAGTCCGCCTTCTATTGTCGCCAAAATAGCTATGTTTTCAGACTTTAATTGTTCCGATTGTTTGTGTTTTTCAATGCATTCTTCGAGTAAATACAGACTTCTTTCAACAGAATTATGAATGCGTTTATTGGAAGCGTCAGAAGGAGTGTCACTGTCACACACGGCCTGATAGGCATCGGGTCGGAAATTTGTCACCACATCTATCAGTTTGGATGAGTTGATGGTGTGTTTACCGCCGCGACAGTACACACCACTTCCCTCTTTACAATTGTTACCACTTTTGATGGCAATCAACGGATCCTGAATAGAGATTATAGAAGGTCTGCCCTTTTGAATACCGGCGAAGTCAACGATTCCCGATTTGACGCCTTTGAATGCTGTGTTGAACTGACGTAACGACTCGTTCATCAAATAAGTGGTGGGAAGTGGTATAAGAAGAGGACTGTTGTCGTCGTTGAGTTCAGTTAGTAAATCGGATACAATGTGTGGAACGGATCCGTTGATTGTGTATTGAAGACATAGAGGTGTTGAGTATTCGCCGATTGTCTTCTGATTGCTGTTCTCACCATTCAGTCCCTCAAACATAAGTAATCCAAGCCTTGAATGACTCCAACACTGCTTTCTGACCACAAATTTCATACTTTAATTCAATTGATTTGCATTTCATTTACTAAAAAACAGCAAAACATGTGCTTTAATGACAACAAAACTTTAGATTCAAAAACACAACAAATTATTGCATTATATTTTTCAAAACACAAAAAACTCGTCAATCAGTAAAAGTTCCCCAAAATTATGATTCAATTCATTTCCTATTGAATGTCTCAATCAAACCATGACTTCAATACAAAGTCGTTATTTTTGTTGAGTTTTATTTGATTGTCAAACGTTTTGACTCAAAATTTTTAGTTAAATTTTTTATTTTGCATTTTATTTAATTCATTTAAATTGTGATTAAATTAATTGTAATTTTATTTAATAAATAGTTTTGTGTTTAACAGTGAATGCTATTAAAGATGAGTGACTCTCAGGGCAACCAATCAAAGGGAAAATCAATTGCTTTTTCATTCACTAAAAAAGTGAAACAAAATAGTATTTTATTGAATAATAAACTGATATCTGATTCAAAACCGACCGAAAAAGATGAGACAGATTTTGTGCTATCCATTGATGGCAATCAGATCCAGAGTACGGTTGAAAAGCAAGAGAAGAAAGAGTTAGTCATACCTCTGATTGTTAACAACAGATATGATGTAAAGCTTAAGAAAAAGTCATCGAAAGAGTCAACCAATGAATTGATTGTCAATAATATTGATACAAATGAGACAACAAATGGAGAAACTCTGGAAGAAAAGGCCAAAAAAGAGCTGTTAAGAGAAGCGAGTGATTTGATTGATGGCAACAAAAAGCAGGAAATTGAGTCAACGCGAGTGATTGCTGTCATGGATTCACTAATTCAGAACAGAGTTCCCGAAGGCTTTGAATCTAATGATAATTTTGACGTATCTTTGAGGCCAATAGAGCCGTCGAACGATGACTATCAGGCGGTTCCGGTTGAAGAGTTTGGTTTAGCGATGCTTAGAGGCATGGGTTGGAAGCCTGGGATGGCTGTGGGAGCCAATGGCAAACTAGAAACATTTGTTCCCATTGAACCTGTCATTAGACCGCGTGGTCTCGGTTTAGGCGCACAGACATCACTCCCGAAGAATATTCAAAATAAATCCAAAGACTTGAAGGAAGAAGATCTTCAGCCAAAGAAGGGATCTTATGTTTGTATTGAATTTGGTGGACACACCGGCTCTTATGGTGTGATTGAAGACTTTGACGACGAGATGTCGAGAGTGACCGTCAGATTGACGCTTAAGAAAGAGTCGATCAGAGTTCCGGTCGCTTTAATTAGAGTGGTCTCTAAGACTGAGTTTCAAAATGAGGGAAAAGTCATAAACAAAAGACAGTTTGAAGAATACAAACAAAAAGAAGAAAAAACAAATAAATCCAAAGACAATGAAAAGACAGACCATAAAAGTAAGTCACACCCAACTGAAAGTGTTGACCAAAATAACACTAAAAAACATTCGTCTCATAAGTCATGGCTTATGTCTAATCTTAAAGTTAAAATAATTGACAAAAAATACAAGAATGGAAAGTATTATAAAGAAAAAGTGGTTATCATTGATGTTTTAACGCCCAATACGTGCTGTTGTAAAACAAGTGACGGAAGAATACTGGAAGATATCAGTTATAAAATGTTAGAAACAGTGGTTCCGAGAGATAGTGAATCGGAGGTTATTGTATTGGACGGAAAGTACAAGAAAGAGAAGGCAGTAATTATTGACCGAAATCGAGATCGAAATGAAGCCAATGTTCAGCTATTGTCTGATAAACGAAAGATAATTGCTTTAAATTATGATGATATTTGCGAATTTGTTGATTAAAAGTAATTCATATTTAAACCATTAATTGTATATTTTATTTGAAACTATTATATAAAATAAATTTAATCATTCATTCATTTAAATAAATAAAAGTATTTTTTATTGAAATAAATTTATTGAAATGAATTACAAGTAAATTAGAAATAAAATTAAAATTAAGAAATACATTGAACTGAAAACTACAGAATTAAATGCAGAGTTTAAATAAATTGATGAATATTTAGTGTAGCATTTGTTTGTCGGTCTCATTATTGGATTTCTGGTGCAAAACTTTTATGGGAACCACTCTTTCGTTGTCTTTCAGTTGAGGTCTTCGTTTGGGCGCTTCGATAGTCAGCACACCATTAGAGTCGAGATATGACTTGACGTCTTCGGACTCACATTCTTCTGGAAGTGTATATTTTCTACTGAATTCACGACTAACCCATCCGTGGTTATCCATCTTCTCTTCGTGTTTGCCATGAATTATCACTTCTCTGTCCACTGTCTTCACATCAATCTCTTCAGGAGTGAAATGACTGCAATCGAGGTTTACTTGAAATTTCTTGTCATCGCTCTTCATATCTGAAGTCAATCTTTGTCTCACACGACGAGGAATATCGACCGCAAGTGTAGACAGCGATGGCATCAGAAGGGTGTCCAACAAGTCATCATTTCTCCCAACGAATCGGTTTTGAGGCCAATAATAGTTGCGATAATTTGGTGACAAAAATAAGTCCAAATCCATTACTTTTCGATTGAAAATAATTTATATTACAAATCAATGAAACAATTGCTTTAAAAATAAAAACTTTGAAAGTTTTTAGAACTTTTAGAACTGTTTTGACGTTTAGTTTTGACGATTTGACTCTCAATGTGAAGATCGCTTCACTTTTATACGAGTATTGCAGTGAAATAAGTCTTCTCTAGAAAATACTAGAAAATCTACTTAAATGTAATTACAATAAAACGTTACACAAAAAATTGTAAAATATTTCCCCTTATTTATAGTGTAGTGTGATATTCGTTAAATTCATAGCATATGTAGAGAACTAATCCGCACTATTATAGTATACGTTGTGTGTGTATAGGTTTGTTATGTTTCGCGAATTGTCTACAGATTTCCAGATATTTCTATAAAAGTCTAGTTTCACTGCAAAACAAGTATAAAAAGTAAAGCAATGATTGCATTCAGAAATAAGTTTGAAAAATAAGCGTTAAATAAGTTTTGAAAAGTTTTAAAAACTTTGAAAGTATTGACTTTTAAATCAATTCTTATATTAATTTGTAATTTTAATTGACATTAACTGAAGAGCAATGGATTTGGACTTATTTTTTGTACCAAATTATGACAACTTTTATTGGCCTAACAATCGACAGACTAAAAGAAATAGACAACTGTTGGACAGTCTTCTTATGCCATCGCTGTCTACACTTGAGGTCGATATTCCTCGTCATGTGAAACGAAATGTAACTTCAGATATGAAGAGCGATGACAAGAAATTTCAAGTAAACCTCGATTGCAGTCATTTCACTCCCGAAGAGATTGATGTAAAGACAGTGGACAGAGAAGTGATAATTCATGGCAAACACGAAGAAAAAATGGATAAACACGGATGGGTTAGTCGTGAATTCACCAGAAGATATACACTTCCGGAAGAATGTGAGTCCGAAGATGTGACATCATCGCTGAACTCAGACGGTATGCTAACTATCAAAGCTCCTAAAAGAGTCGCTCAACCATTAAAAGACAACGAAAGAGTGGTTCCAATTAAAGTTATGCGTCTTTCAGGTGATGAACACAAGAAACAAATTGAAAACTGAATACTTTACATAATATTCACATCTTTTAATTCATTTTATTACATATTTTCTTTCATTTATGTTATATATATATATATATATATATATATATATATATATAAGATAATTAATTTATTCATTAAATTTTTGTTTAACTGTATATTAATTTCATATTTATATAAATTGTAGTCAACTTTTTTTTAAAATAACAGATCATTTAATAAAATTTGAATTAAAATAAAAATTTGTGTATTTTTTACAATTAAAAACAAAATAGATAATGATTTGGTATCACCTATAATATGATACCTGTGTTTACGTCGATATATAAATGTTTCGCATTATAGTTACGTAATCTTATTCAACAAAATGAGATATTTTTAAATATAAAATCGATTTTCTCCGAGAGTTTTAATACCTACGGGTTTTCAGTCAATATTCACTATGCTTTCAATGATTATACACAGAATTATATGACATTATATTTCACAATATTTCACAAGATATTTATTACAAACATCTCATCGCATATAACTTTATAATATATATAAATTAATTATAGAAAATAATTTAGGAATGACCAAGTACACTCCAGATTTCATTATTACAGTCATAAGATTACAATATCTATACGTTTAACAAAATAAATACAATATTTGTTTTGATGTAATAATAAAATAAAATAACTTTTGATTGATAATGTGGGCTCACAGACAATAATCACAATAAGCTAGTGGTTGTGGTGTTGATGATCGGGCTGTTGTGACATTGTTTTAGAAACTTCTGAATCAATTCTGGAGTCCGAATATCCAAACGTCATGAGCAACAGTCGAAGTCCACCGATCACTCGAGACATGACTTCGACCCGATTCTTGAGCTGTTCATTCTCACCGATCAACTCATTGATTCGCTGCTCATTTATTTTGAGCCGCTTTTTGGCCTTTTCTCGACTCTTTCTGACGGCGATATTGTTCTTCTCTCTCTTCTGCTTGTAATCCTCTACACCTTTATTGGCGTCAGAAGTGCTGTCTTTCTTACTCGAAGACGATGATGAAGAGGGTTCACCATCGAAAGAAGCACTGCTCATATTTGTGACACTGGTAGCATTACTGCTATGTCTACCATTATTACTAATACTACCAAGATTATTATAGTTATTATGGCTAGTATTATGATGAGTAAATCGTTTTAAATTATAATTAAATCCAAAATCAGCAAATTTGTCGACACATTCATGTAATTCATAATTATTGTGTTCATAGTTTGAATTATTTGACGAAAATGTAATTTGTTGCTGCATTTAGAGTAGTCTTATATATAAAATATATATTTATATATAGACAATATTTCTCTAATAGTCTTATATGTACAGCATATAATATATTATATATTAAATTTATTTATATATAGTTATGATTCTATATATTCTCCAATCAATACCAGAATTGCGAAACAACTTTTTTAGACAAATGTTGAAAAATATGTTGTGAAATATTTTAGTATATATTTATTTCGCATAAACTTTTAATTGTATACACAGTTGTGAACACTTTTTTATATAGGAAACAGAGTACAGAGTATTAACAGACTATTACTATATGATTAGATTCATAATTAATTTTTTTATGAAGAACAAATCTCTGATTATATAAATCTTTTTTAACCACAAAAATAAAAATTAAACAAATATTTTAGTTTTAATTTTGTTTAAACTGACAGCACAGAGAAAGTAGTAGTTTTTTTTGTTGTTACTTCTCCAGATGAATGTGTTTAGGTCTCAACGAATAGATAATTCAAAATATATTAGTAGTTCTCGTGAACTCTCAGAACTGGCAGAAGCAGTCAAACGATAGGTACAATCGTTGCGAAACATTTGATGTGTTGTGCAACAGATATATAGATGTTTACGAAAATAAGAGAGAGAGAGAGAGAGAGAGAGAGAGAGAGAGAGAGAGAGAGAGAGAGAGAGAGAGAGAGAGAG